>JABUQX010062601.1:47500-55000 GCA_015478945.1 Trachelipus rathkii | reverse complement strand
AATTTTATTAAACATGGTTGATAAAAATTATTATAACAATGCAGAGTATAGATTAAAATTACATAGTAAAGAATGAATGACTAAAATTGTTAATTTTACGTTAGAGCCGACTGTCATGAATAATAGGAATTGCTTTAAAGAATAATAATTTCATTTTGTAGCTCATCGCCCCCTTAATTCCACCCAGCTCAGGGCCCTCCATGGGACGCTATCACTCAGGATAAGAACCTACGATTCTAGAATATTCTTCGTTACTTTCCAATCAAAGCCGAGGTTCATGGCAAACGAATTACAGGTAATATCTAAGTTCTTTACACTCACATCTATGTTATAAGACCTACGTGCGATGTGTTACCCTCCAAAGGAGTCGAGTTGCTGCACCTAATCCCTTCCTTCAGGGTTTTCTCTTCCTTCACTTCACCGACTTTTTAAAGTTTCTCTTAAGCTGTTGAGGGGAGACTTCCTCCCTCTCTGTCTATGCAAGCATTCCTCAAGTTTTGTCTTTGTACTCCCACGCTATTCATTTACAACCTTTTCTGTTACTCTTTCTAACAAGAATTATTCATTTCTAAATAGGCCCAACTCCCCATTCCAAAACTACTTTAAATTTCTTGTGATGCTCTCGTCTAACTTTTCGATATAGATCCATCTGCATTGGACACATCTCGATGAGGCGGCTTCAGATCCAAATGAAATTAATATTTTAAAAACTCTTACGTTTATAGTATCACCAATATTCTTCTTTGAACGATTTGTTGCCTATCCTGGTCTCGATGATAAATAACAATTATAAATAATTGCCTCGAAACCTAACCATACAAATGGTTGGTCAGGGTTCAAAGCTGGGAGAATTAAGTAAGTTAACTGCGAAAATATTTTTATCCTATAACTAAAATTGTTTAAATTTTCTCCATGACCTTGTATGGAATACAGCGTTTTCATTTCCTATGAATGGTTAAAGTTGAAACTTTTGTTTGTTCATTGTGGTATCTACTTTCCAGCTACATTGCATGCCCGCAGAATCTGCTAAAAACCTAAACTGACAACTCAAAATTACTTTCCAAAAGTATAATTACAAGAAATCACGTTTTAATATAAAGTAAATATTTCAAAACTAAAGGATCAAGCTAAATTAAAGAAAATTTAATATTTTATATATAAAGAAATTTATACCAAATTTCTATACAAATTTATGCAAATACTCTTAATTGAAGAATTGCAAACTTTACAAATAATATTCAGGTACAGGTCATTTTCATTTTTCGTGTATTAAAATAAAACTCTTTTGTCTAGACCATAACTTGAGCATTTTATTCACTAATGCTACAATGATGAAAATAAAACATTTGAATTTAAAAGATCATCATTAATAAAAAATTTTTGTTTTAATTCTAAAAATTAAATTTCTTAAATACAGTTGCGTAAATAGTCAAACTACGTTTTTCAAATCTCTTTCTATCTCTCTTAGATTTTGACTTTTCTTTCTTTCTCTTCTTCATTTTCTTTCCTCTTCTCAGAACTGCTGCTGTACTTCCTGTTGATCCGATTTCAACGTCACTATCATCTTTATCAAGATCTTCCATGTTTTCATCCTCCGCCTCTGGTTGCTGCTCTTCCATTTCTTCCTCCTCTTCCTGCCGTTGTTTCGCCCATTGTTTAGCTTTTGCCAATAGCATTAATGATGGTTTTGCAGCCTGGTCGTCTGGGAATACATAATCAATGTATTCTTCCCAACGGGTCTGAGTTCCATCGTCAGTAGTAATTTGACGTCTTTTTGTCACCTTCTTCGGCATGAGAGCCTCTACTTTCTCTTCGTACTCATTCGAACCATACTCTTTTTCAAACGATAGCCAAGCTTCTAGCAGCATCAAACGTTGTTCTTTTTCACTGCTACCACGTAGGCATTTGTTTGCCCTCTGGAAAATGGATCTAGCACAAACACTTGCATCGGGCGAAGGGGTCGACAATTGGCTTTTAGCATAACTTATCCAAACTTTGACATGAGAAGTTCTTTCCAAAAGGCGCTCATAAAGATCTCGAACCCTATCCCATTCTTCAAGCTCGGTCTGAAATAATTAAGGTAAAATCATAAAAGTTGTGAACAAATTTTGATCAAAGTCTAATACAAAAGTCTTACTGTAACCACCTTATATATAAATTCTAGAAAATATATAAAAAGTTTGCAAATTTACTAAAGGACATTATATATTGTAATACCTCAAAGTCAATATAAGACTTCCATAAAAATTCGGGCATATCGAGTCGTTGTTGCGAAACAGCAAGTTCGTAAATGCCACGTGCCCGATCATATCGTTTAACATTTGATTCTAAGAGGTCGAAAAGCTGAATCCACGTCTTGCAGTTCTCAGGATCAAATTCGATCCACTTCTCGTTAAGCTTTTCGACATCGAATCGAACTCTCTCAACTTGATCTCTAAGTCAATATACCCTCCTGAAAATCTATTCTTTGGACACAATACCAATCGCTTGGCCTGGATAAAAAATAATAAACAAAAGTTAGAATTAATAATTTTAGAAATATCATTTAGGTCTATTTTCTTCAAAATTTGAAAAACTTCGCGGGTTTTTTGCCCTTATTCCGAGGGATATCTTACCCATAGTTTAATTTCCCAGTAATCGAAGTCCTTGACCCCCACCACAACAAGTTCAATTCGTTATTCATACATACCTTCCATCATCCCCACAGACTGGGAGTGGGGTGCGCCAATCATACACCGCAAGCAGAACAAGTTAGTAGAAACGAAACATGAACTGCCTGCCCAATTCACACTTAACTATTACACTCATTATCATACCTTCTCTTTTCATGCCAAAAATAGAGCTAAATATTTAAACTTCGATACTTGTTCCAGTTGCTCTACATCTACCAATGAATTTGCACACTGCGGACTCTCCTCACTTACCACTATTACCTACCATTTCTTTCAAACTTCTCCTTTAAACACAACCTTGCCAAACCTTCTCCTAATAATATTCTCAAACTTTATTCAGTTCACCACCATAAAAACCAAATCATTTTGCGTAGCAATAGGCAGACATCCTCCACTCTCTTCCATTCTCATTCCATGCTGCTCTCCCTGCCATCCTAGCCTAAATTCTTTCATACCTCCCTCACTCCACTGTAATATTAAATCATTCACTTTTTCCAATCTACTTATTCCTATACACGCTTAACTATCGTACATACAATACTTTAATTTCATTCGAAGCCTACCACCAACACCATATATCACTAAAACATACTGCACAGGTTCCCTATTAATCCTGTCATACGCCTGTTGCAAGTCATAAAATCTAAATACAATTCTTCCTTTCTCTCTCTCATTTTATCTCATCTGTTCTAATGTGAAAATTTGATCTACACATCCTCTAACACTTCTAAAATGCACCTGGTTCTTCGCCAATCAGTCCCTCAGGCACTCGACGCACTTTTTTCAACCTACCAGCATATATCTTCCTACAACACTACATAAACTAATTCGCCCTGTAGTTACATATACATTTGATATATGCAAAAATTATAATACTGATGAGAAACTTTTTTCTCAATTTTTGTGCTTTAAAAAATTTATGAACAAATTTAAGTTTAAAAAGTTAATGTTTAAAAATTAATACCAATAAAAAAAAAAAAATCATTTAAAAAATAGTTCTCCAAAGTTCCTCTATTCATAACACTTGACCATGCAACTATTTAATTTCCTTTTGAGATAATACATTTTTAAATTTCCTTTTTTTTTTATGAAATACGCCTAAAGAAGCAAAACCATTTTTACTACAGATGCGGTACGGCATGAATTTTCAACATTAAGCTTAAAGAATTGAATGGCTATGATGTACAAGATTATATCTGTGGCTGAGTAGTTAAAAGGGGTCAATATTAAAATACTGAGCAATGTGAATAAGCTCATCTTTTTTTTTTTAAAGATTCATTGAAGACAATTTTCAATAGTAAAAAGATCAGTGTTATCATAACTATAATAACGATGGCATAATTGATTTTAAAAAAGTACCAAAACATCGTGAAGTATGTATTAAAATAAAACTATTTTTTCCATCAATTAATAATGATGTCTTTGTACAGTTGAACTTTTTACTATTCTGACATAAGATTTAACTAAGCAATCCCCTAAATATTAATAAATCAATGAATTTTGTTTCTAATTTTGCTATTATTCATCTTGGATTCCGTATTGCTTGACAATTTTTAATGTAAAAGTTGTAAAAAATATGTAAGAAAAATAAAACCATTACATACAAATATTTCCTACCAGTCGCCAAGTCCTTTTGCCTAATTTCAAATTTTCCATATAGTAAATCCAAATTTCAGCAAAAGGTAAAAATCTTGTGTGGAATGCAATTTAAGGCACAATTTGATAAACATCTCTTGCTCGTTGAATTATCCTTGGTTATAAGTTCTTCATAAATGGCATAACTAAATCCATAGGTATATATATCGTTTCCAATGCCTTTTTTCCTATAACAGGACAAAAAAGAACTATAAATAAACAAATAGAAAATCGAAAAAGGAATTATCAAGTATAAACTCATAATTTACTTGCTTTGAAGATTAAACACATATTTTAAGAATCAATAAGATACTTATGTATAATTTAAATAAAAATCAAAATAAAAAGACGATCAACAAAAACAAAAATTATAATAATATAAAAAAAAACAAGATATCACTATAAAAGATACTGATCAAATAATAACAAGAACCTAATTCAAAAATACTTGCAAAAAGCAAGCTCATAATAAAAAGATATTTGATTAAAAAAAATCACAAAAATAAGAATTTTTTTTTTTTTTTTTTTTTTGCGTGGCTGTAGATGTGCTGTCACTGCTCCCTTGATTGCAGCAAAACTTTGCAGGGAATCCAAATCTAGGGACAACACCTAGAAAAAAACGAAAAAGAAAACAGTCTAGATAAATTATATCTTAAACGTCATATGAATTCACGTAGAAATGTCAAAAAATAGTGTTATTCGAAAGGATTGGGGGCTCTAACAGCATGTGTTAAAGACGGTTCTGTAGTGGATGGTAGAAAGGTCCGAGAAGTACCTTTGTCTGGAGGCCGTCAAGGCAGTACAACCAACCATGAATGTGATGGGAACAGAAAGGGAGCGTGAAGAGTTGCCGCAAAACAAGCTGGAGACTTTAAGTTAGTAATGTACAATTCGGAGACTTGTTAATGTTACCTTCCTGTGACGACTGAAACGGCAAGAAAATTACACTGTCTGACAAGGGGATTAAACACTTCAAGCTTAGCGCCATTTTCAACGCCAGCAGTCTGCCAGCCATGTAATAAATCCAGTTCGAATGTGATAGTAGTGGTGGGTAGCTGGAGTGCATCCCCTTTGTGTATTTTGACAAAGGTACGACCTACTAACTGATTGTAAGATGCTACAGCCTGGTTAAGCTTGCTTTGTCAGTAGTTTCAATTTTTCCTGGGATGGGACAGCAAAAAAGAGGACTAACCTTCTTCCGTGTATAGAACCGTAAAAGGAATTTTTTGTATAACAGAGAACAGAGGTTTCGAGGTTGATCCTGTTTGAAGTATCAGCAGTACGCCTTTTGGAGTTCAGAGAAAATAAATAAATGTTTCTTCGGCATAAGAACGGCTCAGATAGTCAGCAATTACATTATCTTTTCCACTGATGTGATTTAAAGAATACGGAGAAAGAGCACCTGTGATCAGTTGTACTGGAACTGTCCAGTATGAGTTCAAGGCAAGATAAAAAGTTGGTTCTGAGCAGGGTCGGATGGTTGCTGAATTTTAATGAGGTTGAAGATGATAGCTAACGCCAATGGCGATGGATTAGCCACATCTCGAGGTAATCGTATGTGTGTATGGAAGGCTGAGCGTAAGGGAACGTGGAGATAGTCAAATATAGAAGTCATAAACTGATTGCCATAGGCTAGTAAGGAGGGTGAAGGCCAGAATGCTGAGAAAAGTTCATAAGGGAAGGTGCAGGACAAGAAATCATAATAAAAAAGATTCTGATACAAAAATAAGAATAATAAAAAGAATAACGATAAAAAAAAAACAAAATAAGTTTGGCTGATTAAAAAAAATAATAAGATTAAGATAAACACTGAAAAAAAAAAACTAATCTCTGAAAAAAAGATTTCCATAAGAAAAGGATATTAAAAGTACGAATTATAAGTAAATATCAATAAACTGAGAAACAACCTTTTATCGCGGGACACAGGCAATTGCCTCTTCATAAACATCTCTAGTAAGTTCAACATTTTCGCGTCAGCTTCCATGCATTCTTATGTAATCAAACCAAGTATCAATAATCTATGCGAATTTTCCTTTCAGTGCTTCTTCGTACTGGAATTTTTTTTTACTTGTGATTGAACGTCCATGCTATGATGATTTTCCCCGTACTTTTTTTTGTGGCTTTGTATATTCATTGTATACGGGTAAGACACTTTTCTTTAAGGCATGTGATCTAAAGGCATAACGTAAAGATAGTTTTAGTTCTGTCATGCTCTTTCTGGTTTTTCCTTTCTTTCGAATTTTGCAAAAGAGCAAATGAGAGTGTTTCCTCCAAGTTTTTCATCACCAAAAAAACTCCCTCAATAGCTCCTTTCGTACACACGTTCGCGTCCATTTTATATAACCGTGATTTTCCTTCCGAATCTTGCGTATTTAATTCCAAATTTTTGGGGTCTGGGTGAACATAAACAAAACGTTCGTAAAATTGCTCGAGCTCTGTCTAATTCTTTGTATCGGAGTTCACTTGATGTTATGTTCATCCAGGCTTTGCTCATGCTGGTTCCCAATGCCTATCCATCTCTCGAATACTAGATAACAAAAGAAATATCTTTGAACTTCTTGAAAAAAATAATTTTGAATTCCAAACTGAAAAACCAAGTCTATCACATTAAAAAAACTCTAATAACATAAATATATATACTTTCAAATCCTTTCTTATACCAAATATATCAGTTTGTCCATGGTTCTTCATACCAACAATCATGGCATGTTCTAAGAAGGGCAATAAATAATAACAATAATAACTCATCTCATTATGGAGAAGAGAGGGAATAATCAGAGAGAAAAATTACTTCCAGGCTACTGTCCTATCACAAATTGAAATTATATATATAATATATATATATTATATATATTATATATATATAGTATATATATATATATTATATATATATATAAATATATATATATAATATATATTTATATATATATTATATATATTATATATATTATTATATATATATATATATAATATTTTTGAATATATATATATATATATATAATATATATATATATATATATATATATAATATTATATTTATTATATATATTATTATATATATATAATATAAATATATATATAATATATTATATATATATATATATAATATATAATAATATATATATATTTTTGAATTAATATATATATATATATATATATATTATATATATATATATATATTATATATATAGAT
>JABUQX010062601.1:35000-42500 GCA_015478945.1 Trachelipus rathkii | reverse complement strand
CCTATCGAGACTGCCCAGTCAACCCATAATTAATAATTCTCATGGCAAATCCACAGCACCCTAGGGCTTGTCCAATTTGTTGTAACTACAAATCCACCAATTTGGCTAGTCAAAACTAATGATATATAAATATGAAACCCAAACCATCCACATGCATTAAAAACTAAGTTATGGTCACACATGCCATCTAACATACTATAACTAAAAACCCGCCAATTTGGCTTCGTCAATATATTATGTGATACCCAACCCATCCATAAACGATCTAAACCGTTTCTTAAATGTTTTTGCAAATCGAGTCACATCAACAAACCTCACTCTGGAGCTATTCCAAAATTTAACAACCTATTACTGAATGCATGCTTTCCTATATCAAGATGGCATGCTTCCTCTTAAATTTTCTTAATTATGCCCCTGGTCACCTGTCCAATGTTCTACTATGAAAAAATTTATTGGTCTCTATGTTATCAATGATGTAAATATTTTGTAGACTTTGTATCATGTCCCCTCTGAGAAATCGCCTTTCTACAGAAAACATTCTAACTCCTTCAGCCTCTCCTCATAGCTCTTACCCTCAAACCCAGAAATTCATCCTTGTTGCTCTAACGTTGCACTCTCTCTAGCATATCTAAGTCTTTCTTTAAATAAGGGCCCAAACTTGTGCACAATACTCTATTACTGGCCTAACATAGCTATTATACAGTTTACTTCATAACTTCCTTGCTCTTTGTAAACAACATTGCGATTTATTATGCCCCGCATCCTTTTAGCTTTTATTTCTAGCTTCCAAACATTGATTAGCTACTTTCAAAATACTGCTTATATCACACCTAAATCTTTTTTCTTGGTCCACAGACTCAAGCCACTCCCATTCATATGTAGTTAAAACTTTTTATTTGAGTAACCTATGTGAATATCCTTACACTTTTTACTATTAAAATTCATTTGCCACTTATCTGCCCACCAAGAGTTTATCAAGATCATTTTGAATCTTTAATGCATCCTTCACTATTCCTAACTGAGGTGGCCACTTTATATCATCTGCAATCTTAGAAACCTTGCATTTAAAGTCCCTGGTCTAAATCATTTAATATATATGAGGAACAAATAGTGGCCCCAGCAACTGAAACCCTGTGGGACACCACTCTTCACTATTTCCCATGTTGATTTATTCCTCGCCATTTAGTTGTACACACTGTTTTTCTATTTCGCACGCACTTCTTTAATCAACCATCGTAACCACTGCCACCTATACCACATTTATGCAATTACTTTTTCATCAGCCTTATGTTGTGGGGACCTTATCCACAAAGCTTATAAAGTCTAAATTATACAATATCAAACCTGGATCTCCTCGGTCATGCAGTCAGTAATATGTATTCCATAAATTCTAAAAAAAGGTTTGTCTGACATGAACTACCCTTTCTGAAACCGTGCTGGGAGTCATACAATACCATTGTTTTCTTCTAAAATATTTCTCTATATGACCTTTCAGTAACTTTTCCAGAACCTTTACAACCAGAGATGTTAAGCTAACTGGCCTATAATTTCCCAAATCTTCCTTACTACCTTTCTTATCTTTCTTATAAATAGGCACAACATATGCTGTTTTCCAGTCATCTGGTACCTCACCAAATTTTATAGATCGCTTAAAAATCAAATACAGTGCCTTTGCAATGCTGGTACTACCCTCTTTCAGAATTCTACCATATATACCATCAGGGCCTGCAGCTTTACTTGGATCAATATGATCTAATAAACGTTTAATATCTTTTACATCAAATTCAAATTCTGTAAGGCTATTTGTTACATGCATACAAGAACTATTAGTCTCCAAACTATTATCTAATTTTTCCTCAGTAAACACTGAAGCAAAATAAGCATTGAAAATGTTGACCAACTCCTTATCTGAACTCACTAAATTTTCCCCAATTTTAATTGGACCAATTGTCCTATTCTTACTTTTAAATTTATAAAAGCTAAAAAACTTCTTTAGGTTCTTATTACTATTCCTTGCTAAATTAATTTCTGCCTCTCTCTTTGCCTTTCTTATTGACTGGTTAAGTTCATTTCTATTTTTCCTATAATTTTCTAAATCATCTTCCCTATTACTACCTTGAATATTTTAAAACATCTACGCTTTTCATTGATTTTATCTCTTATCTCTCTATTCCACCAAACAGGTTTTCTCTTCGCCACCCTAATGGGTTTATCTTTAAAACATACTGACTGAATATTCATTAAAATTTGTTTAAAATGTTCCCACATGATAAAACAGTTTTGGTCTTTAAATGAAAGGGTTAGGAAATTATGTTTTTCAGAAAATATTAGGTTTTTGAATTTGTGGAGAGAATTTCTGGATAAAGATCTTTTTGCAGTAGATGGAGTTCACTTGAGTCGTAAAGGTGTTGGGTTTTCAGTACCAGTTTGGAGACTTGTTTAGCAAAAAACTAGGTAAAGTTGGGGGTGGTGGGGCTAAATCTGGATATGAATAATAGCAATGGTAACTGTAATAGTGGGGAGATAAATAAAGCTAGTGTTGTTACAGGTTCAAATAATGATGATAGCAATAAAAGTAACAGCATTTCGAGTATCAAATGTTTTTACACAAATGCTCATAGCCTTAGAAATAAAAAAGATGAGCTGATTAGTTATACCATAAATGAGAATCTAGACATTATTTGCATAACTGAGGCATGGGTTAATGAAGAATTAATATATGGAGACTCCTTTCAGGAATATAAAATAGAGGGATATTCACTTTGTTTATACCAGCCTAGAGGAAAGAAGGGTGGTGGTGTGGCGCTTTATATTAAAAGCAATATTCAATCTGTACTAATGACTGACATTAAAATTAATCATGATGTTGAATCGGTGTGGGTAGATATTCTTATATACAATAAATCATATTAGTAAATAGGGGCATTTTTTATAGAGCCCTCCTGGCCCAGAGTCCAAGATTAGATGCGGAAATTGTGAAAGAAATTGAGACAGCATGCCACAGTAAAGAAAAAGGTATAGTCATAATGGGTGATTTTAATTTTCCTGGCATTCATTGGGATTCCATGTCTAATATGGACCATAGTAGTTCTGCATTCATAAATTGTATACTAGATAACTTTTTGACCAGATTGGTCCAAGAACCACAAGATATAATGCACTATTAGACTTAATATTTACTACTAACCATGAAAGTATGGTGGATGAAATTAGAGTTGAGGAGAATTTAGGACTTTAGTGACCATAATATAATTAGATTAAATATGAATGTGATATCTGGGCCCCAAATTGCAAGTTTAATAAGGAAAAGATCTTAGATTTCCGAAATAGCGATTTTACCAAATTTTGCGATATGCTTAGTATTATTGACTGGGATAAAGAGTTTAAAGACCAAAACTGTTTTATTATCATGTGGGAACATTTTAAGCAAATTTTAATGAATATTCAGTCAGTATGTTTTAAAGATAAACCCATTAGGGTGGCGAAGAGAAAAACCTTGTTTAGTGGAATTGAGAGATAGAGAGAAATTAATGAAAAGCGTAGATTTTTTAAAATATTCAAGGGTAGTAAATAGGAAGATGATTTAGAAAATTATAGAAAAATAGAAATGAACTTAATCAGTCAATAAGAAGGCAAGAGAGAAGGCAGAAATTAATTTAGCAAGGAAATAATTAATAAGAACCTGAAGAAGTTTTTCAGCTTTTATAAATTTAAAAAGTAAGAATATGGACAATTGGTCCCAATTAAAAATGATGAAATTTTATGTGAGTTTCGGATAATGAGTCAACTAAACATTTTCATTGCCTATTTTGCTTCAGTGTTTACTGAGGAAAGATTAGATAATAGTTTGGAGACTAATAGTTCTTGTATGCATGTAACAAATAGACTTACAGAATTTGAATTTGACGTAAAAGATATTAAACGTTTATTAGATCATATTGATCCAAGTAAAGCTGCAGGCCCTGATGGTATATATATGGTAGAATTCTGAAAGAGGGTAGTACCAGCATTGCAAAGGCACTTTATTTGATTTTTAAGCGATCTATAACATTTGGTGAGGTACCAGATAACTGGAAAACAGCATATGTTTTGCCTATTTATAAGAAGGTAAGTAAAGGAAGATTTGGGAAATTATAGGCCAGTTAGCTTAACATCTCTGGTTGTAAAGGTTCTGGAAAAGTTACTGAAAGGTAATATAGAGAAATATTTAGAAGATAACAAGGTATTGTATGACTCCAAGCACGGTTTCAGAAAGGATCAGGTTTCCCATGTCAGACAAACTTTTTAGAAATTTATGGAATATCATTACTGACTGCAATTTGGTAACGAGGAGTCCAGTTGATATTTTATTAGACTTAGCAAAGCTTTTGATAAGGTTCCCCACATAAGGCTGATGAAGAGTTATTGCAAATGTGGTATAGGTGGAGTGGTACATGGTTGGGATTAAAGAGTGGTTGCAAAAAAAAACAGTGTGTACAACTAAAAGGGGTAATAAATCATCATGGGAAATAGTGAAGAGTGGTGTCCCACAGGGTTCAGTGCTGGGGCCACTATTGTTTCTTATATATATAAATGATTTAGGCCAACGACTTAAATGCAAGGTTTTTAAGTTTGCAGATGATACCAAAGTGGCCACCACAGTTAGGAATAGTGAAGGATGTATAAAGATTCAAAATGATCTTGATAATCTTCTTGGGTGGCCAGATAAGTGGCAAAATGAATTTTTAAAAGTAAAAAGTGCAAGGTTCTTCACCTAGGTTTACTCAAATAAAAGTTTTTAAAAACTACATATGAATGGGGATTGGCTCGAGTCTGTGAACCCATGAAAAAGATTTAGGTGTGATTAATAAGCAAGTTTTGAAGTAGCTAATCAGTGTTTGAAAGCTAGAAATAAGCTAATAAGATGCTGGGATAATAAATGCATGGTTTACAAGAGCAAGGAAGTTATAAAGTAAACTATATAATAGCTATGTTAGGCCAGTAATAGAGTGTTGTGCACAAGTTTTGGGCCCCTTATTTAAAGAAAGACTTAATTTGCTAAGAGCGAGTGCAACATGGATGATTTCTGGGTTTGAGGGTCAGAGCTATGAGGAGAGGCTGAAAGGAGTTAAAAATGTTTTCTGTAGAAAGGCGATTCTCAGAGGGGACATGATACAGTCTACAAAATATTACATCTATTGATAATAACAGAGACCAATAAATTTTTCATAGTAGAACATGGACAGGTTACCAGGGGGCATAATAAGAAAATTAAGAAGAAAGCCTGCAATCTTGATATAAGAAAGCATGCATTCAGTAATAGGGTTGTTAAAATTTTTGGAATAGTCTGCCACAGGAGGTTGTTGAATGTGACTCGATTTGGCAACATTTAAGAAAGGGTTGGATAGGTATAATTGGATGGGTTGGGTATTGCATATAATATATTTAGACGAAGCCAATTAGAGAAGTTTTAGTTACAGTACGTTATTAATTTCAACTAAAAAAATCGAGGAGGGGATGAGGTACACCCTAACTGATTCAATAACGGTTGTGATCATAGACTTAGATATAAAGACAGTAAGAAGCCACATGGGCTTGTCGAGACTGTCCCAGTCGAGCGTTTCACAAAAATGCTTCTCATGCAAATCCACAAAGCACCTAGGGCCTTGTCAAATTCCTGTAACTAAAATCCACCCAATTTTTGGTTCATTCAAAAAAAAATGATAGCTATATGATACCCAAACCATCCACATACCTTAATAACCAAGTTATGGTCACACATGCAGTATGACATTAATAACTAATGTAACTAAAAACATTTAAAATTAATTCACATAGGTACCTAATTTGTTAAAAAACGTGATGTTCTAATGAAAAAAATAAGATCATTTTTTGAATTCAGAACACCCGAAAAACATAAAATACACGTTAAATACCATAACGGCTTTCCAAAAAAAAAATTGGGGGGATTTTTTCATTTAATTTTTTTATTTTTTTGGTAAATTGTAGAGTTTAAAACAGCATCTCAAATCGTGTAATACTGTATTAAAACTATAAACATTTAATTTACACAAATAATATCAAAAAAATATTTGAAGATTTTCCTACAGATTTTCGTAAATTTTATGTATTTTAAAGAAAAATTTTTAAAAACAAAACGTTCCGAACGGATAATTTTGGTGTTTTGTAGGCTAGGCATAACACTATCGAATATCGATGCTTTTTTTTCATTTGATATATCACTTTAGCTGCGTTCTGCGTTTCCAGAAGCCCGACTGCAGCCCGGGCGGGCACACAGGCGAACATGCATCAGCTGCGTTTCCAGAAAGCCCGACTGGCAGCCCGGACGGGCACCTCAGGCGCACATGCATCGTTTCCCAGGACCCGTTTGCGCACTTCTACATCATGTAAACGTCACAGACAGGCGCCAGTTCTTACATCCTCGAATTCGGGAATTAGCAAACGGGCGGGCGCGGAGGAATATTTTGTTTACAAACAAATCTTTATGCAAAGCACGTGTCGGAAATGATTTGCCAAAAGATTTTTAATATTTTTGTTAATTTTTATGCTAAGGGTACTAATATATCGTATTATTTCATAAATTATATACATATAAGTACAAGAGTATATTATTTTAATAGCTAGTGATATTTTAATAGCAGATTTCAGTACGTACATTTATTAGGCACACCCACTTATTATTTTTTGTAAGGAGTATGGCCGATAATGACAGGCCTAAATTGAATGGATTCCGGTTTAATTTTTAATATATATATTTATATATATATATATATATAATATATATCATATATATATATATATATATATATATATATATATATAATATATATATAATTATATATATATATATATATAATATATATATATATATATATATATATATTATATATATATATATATATATATATATATATATATATATTATATATAATATAAAAAGGTGGGCACCGTTAATGAAAAAGTTAACGTCGTTAATGTTTTAATCGTTAACAAGAAAATATTATACGAACGTTAATCATTCAAGCGTTTATCGGTAAAAAATGTAGCGGAAGTTAACCGTAATCGTTAACGTTAACCGTCTTCACAATATGTAGGAAATAGTAATAATTATTGTTAATATTTCCTTTTATTATAAATAATGTCCTACATTAATTCATAAATGATATTAAAGCTTATCAGACAAATTAATTAGGTTTTGACCTATAGCAGATGCTTTGCCGCTTGCCGAATAATACTTCCAAAGCAATAAATATTATTAATTAATACTCAATATCGGGTGTCCGTAAAAGAATGTCCCAGTTTCAATGCTTTATTTTAACAGCATAATATACAATATCCATATCATATCATACATCAAAGTGAAGAGTAGGTTGCATAGTTTCGAATATGCACTTGCGCCAGAACGAGTTCCTGATAGGTCGACATACGCGCATGCGCGCATTCAGATGTAGTCTTCTCTAGTGCGTGCACCACATACTGACAATGGCGAGTCCTGAGCGT
>JABUQX010062601.1:0-25000 GCA_015478945.1 Trachelipus rathkii | reverse complement strand
TAATAACTTTCTTTCATCAGCCTATTGTGGAGAACCTTTCAAATAGCTTTGCTAAAGTCTAAATTTCAATATCCAAACTGGATCTCCTCGGTTCAATGCAGACATTAATGTATTTCCAATAAATTCTAAAAGGTTTGTTGACATGACCTACCCTTTCTTGAAACCGTGCTGGGGAGTCATACATACCTTGTTATTCTTTTAAGTATTTCTCTATACGTGAACCTTTCATTAACTTTTTCAAAGATCCTTTACACCACCAGAGATTGTTAAGTCTTAACTGCCTATAATTTCCCAAATCTTCCTTAAACTACCTTCTTATAAATAGGCACAACATATGCCTTTTTCCTAGTCACTGGTACCTCACCAAATGTTATAGATCGCTTTAAAAATCAAAATACAGTGGCCTTTTGCAAATGCTGGAACTACCGCTCTTTTTCAGATATTCTACCATATATACATCAAGTGCCTGCAGCTTACGTTGGATCAATATGAATCTAATAAACGTTTAATATCTTTTACGTCAAATTCAAATTTTGTAAGTCTATTTGTTACATGAATACAAGAACTATTAGTCTCCAACATTATCTAATCTTTCCTCAGTAAACACTGAAGCAATAATAAGCATTGAAAATGTTGACCAACTCCTTATCTAAACTCACTAAATTTTCATCATTTTTAATTGATCCATTGTCCTAATTCATACTTTTAATTTACAAAAGCTTAAAAAAACTTCTTAGGTTCTTATTATATCTTGCTAAATTAATTTCTGCCTCTCTCTTTGCATTTCTTATTGACTGGTTTAAGTTCATTTCTATTTTTCCTATAATTTTCTAAAATCATTCTCCCTATTACTACCCTTTGAAATATTTTAAAAAACATCTATGTTTTCAATTAAATTTTCTCTTTATCTTCTTCTATTTTCCACCTAAACAGGTTTTTCTCTTTGGCCACCCTAATGGTTTATCTTTAAAACTTACTGACTGAATATTCATTATTCAGCTTACAATGTTCCCACATGATAAAACAGTTTTGACTTTAAAACTCTTATCCGCAGTCAGATTTATTAAAGCATGTCTCGAAATTTTTGGGTAAATCGCCCTGTTCGGAATCTAAAGATATCTTTTCCTTATTAACTTGCAATTTGGGCCCAGATCACATTCAATATTAAATCTATTTATATTATGGTCACTAAGTCCTAAGTTCTCCTCAACTCTAATTTCATCCACCATACTTTCATCGTTAGTTAATATTAAGTCTAATAGTGCATCGTATCATGTGGGCTCTTGGACCATCTGGGTAAAAAAGTTATCTAGTATACAATTTTTATGAATGCAGAACCTACTATGGTCATATTAGACAAGGAATCAATGAATGGCAGGAAAATTAAAATCACCCATTATTGACTATACCTTTTTTCTTTACTGTGTAATGCTGTCTCAATTTCTTTCCCAATTTCCGCATCTAATTCTTGGTTTCTTGACTCTGGCCAGAAGGTCTATAAAATGCCCCTATTCTATATGATTTATTGTATATAAGGATATCTACCCACACCGACTCAATATCATGATTATTTTTAAAGTCAGCCATTAATACAGATTGAATATTGCTTTTAACATAAAGCGCCACACCACCACCCTTCTTCCTACGCTTGGTAATAAATAAAGTGAATATCCGTCCATTTCATATATTCCTGAAAGGAGTCTCCATATAATTCTTCATTAACCCATGCCTCAGTTATGCAAATAATGTCTAGATTCTCATATATGGTATAACTAATCAGCTCATCTTTTTTATTTCTAAGGCTATGAGCATTTGTGTAAAAACATTTGATACTCGAAATGCTGTTATTTTTATTGCTAACATCATTATTTGAACCTGTAACAACACTAGCTTTATTTATATCCCCACTAAAACAGTTACGTAGCTCGTGTTTATTCAAATTAAAAATCAAAAATATAAAGGGTATGGAGGTAAATTGTCTTATTTCTTCATTTCTTTTAAAATATTTTTACTGTCAACCTATCTATATTCTCTTTGCCTTATTATTTATCAATTTACCTTCTAAGTTTAATAAGTGCTAATTTACAAAAGCCCCAAGGCTGAGTTATCTTAGGGCTAAAAGAACCTCCTCAAAGAGCATAAATTCTTTGAAAAACAACTAATTCATGTAAGGCTTATATTTTTATATTGTTAAAATATATATCATTTTTGAGTTTTAAAATTTCTACTTACTGCTCCTCAGACTCAATGCTCAGCTATGCCTACGACTCTAATTAACTTTACCACAAAAAAAATCCTAAGCAAAATTACAGATACCGAATAGCTAAATGTTTTAGATAAAATCATTAAAATAAGTCAATTGCCATATAAAGCAATTGATGAAAATTAAATGGTGGTGGATGGTTATATATGGATTTATTTTCCGGGTTGCTCACGATTACAATGTTGGCATTTTCCTTTCGGTACCTATTCCCGGTACATGCCTTATCGATATATCGTAGCGAAAAATATTTTTCAAATGTTTTCAAGGTTTGTCGATTTTTTGCATATTTTATTTTTAATTTTACTATTTATTTTTTACTTAAATATTTGATCACTTTAATATATTGACTACATGATTGTTTAAGGGTGCTTAAACCTATATGATTAAATTTTTTTATGAATGTTAGGTGAAAGGAAAAATATCGATTTTATGGTTGATAAACTACTTTCAAATATTAGACAATTGTAGCGGGAATTTGAAGTGGTAAAAAAAATTTCCAGAATGTATAAGGACCTTATTTTATTTTTAAAAGTCATAGGCCTAAATATTAATTTGAATTAGGCTAATTTCCCAACCAGTTACAAGATATTTATAAACCTAGCTTCACTTATTTCGTTCCGCTGTGGTCAATACTATAAAGAAGTATATATATCTTAATTTATTATAGATATCATTAAATATTTCATATATAACTAATTCTTTATGAATGGTTATTGCATTGGCTAAAAGCTTTATATATAAGATGAGTAACTCATTAGGTATCTATATTGTCACTAGTATTATTGTGTATAGTAAATAACTATGATAAGTAATGAAGTATATATAGTATATAACTGGAGAGAGGAGGAGAGGGAGAGAAGAGAAGGAAGAAGAGTAATTGATGCTCTTTTTTAAATTGCCTGCATTCATCCGTACTAAATATACAGTGTGTAATTCAAGCTCCCCCGCCCTATGAAAGTGAGCACATTGGTACTGTTTCGTAATTCGAAGATTTTTCCAAATCACTTGCAATCCTCTTAAGAATTGAGTTACTCTAATAATAAATGTAACACTTCCGTATAATTTATTGGTACAGTGATTATCATATTTATTATTATTAATGAACACGTTACAACATAAAAAATGAATGTGTGTGAGTGTATACTATTAATAATTATGTATCATAAATCCGGAATTGCTTATACATTGACAAAGGCAGAATATTAATATGGAAAAATGTATCTGAAAATATATATAGTTTGATAGTCAGAATTATCAGAATTAACTATAATAAAATAATTTATAATTATACTTTAATAATATTTATTTAAAATAAAGTGTAATTATTATTAAGCTAATTATATATTTCTGGTTTATATTTCTACCACTCACACTTCACTTATAAAAGTTAAATGAGTCTAGATGATCATATTAGGTATCAAAGTATTATAATAATTACTAATTTATTATAATTATTAATATATATATATATAAATTTATAAATAATTTATTTAAATTAATAAATTAAATATATAATATTATAAATTAATATATATAAAATATATTATTAATATATAACATTCTTTTTGATATTTATTTATATTATAATTATTTATATAATTTATGAAGTAATATACTATATATATAATTATATAGATAATTATAAGTTATTATTATTAATAGCGGTATAAATATATATATATATATAAGTTTAAATTATAAAGTATATATATATATATATAATAAATTTATAATATAAGTTATATATATAAATTTAATTGTATTAATATTATATAGTATAATATATATATAAATTAATTATAATATAATTTACGTATATTTATTATATATTATTACGGTATATATTATAATTAAATTCAATAATAATATTCAATAAGTAAATACATAATTTGAATTTATGAATTTAAATTTATGAATTATTAATTATTAATTATTATTATTATTATTATTAATTATTATTAATTATTATTTAATTATTATTATTTAATTTTATTATTATTATTATTAATTAATATATTATTAATTATTTTATTATTATTTAATTTTTATATCAATTTAATTTATTATTATAATTATATTAATATAATTATTAAATATTATTATATTATTAATATTATATATTAATATTATTAATTATTATATTAATATTATTATTAATTTAATATATATTAATATTTATATATTAAATTATTATATCTATTATTATAATATTATTTAAAATATATTTTATATTCATTATTATTTATTAATATTAATTTGATTATATTTTCTTTTATTATTATTATTATTATTATAAATATATATATTAATTATTATTATTATTATTATATGATTGTCTGTTTTCGTTTATCATCATAAATAATTTATCATATGTTATCATAGTGGCTCATTTATCCCATTATCTTTCTTTATTATCTATTATTTATCGATTGATTTTGTTTTATTCATTCTAATTCATATTATTTATAATTATTTATATTAACTCATTATTTATTATCAATTAATTTTTAGATTATTATTTCATTATTAATGATTTATTATATATTATACATGATATATATCATTTTTATGGTTTAAGTTTAAATTATATTTTTGTATTATTTATATACTGTGTTTGTATGATATTAATAAATAATATATAGTATAATTTAAGTATATAATAAATATAATAATAAATTATAAAATAATAGAATCTTAAAAATATTATAAAATAATTATATAAATAATTCAATATAAAATAAATAACCTACATACTAATAGAACAATCTATTTATGGAATATTTTTGTCAATCTCCTATTTTTAAAAGCTGTTAAATATAGTGAACGAATTAGTTAATTGACAGAATTTAAGAGATAGATACACCAAGCTGAATATCCTCCTAAATCCTTTGATAATATAAAATATAAATTTCATTAAATAAAATATAAATATAATACATGTTAACAATAGTATTGTATTTATTACGAAAGTTTTTGAAAAATATTTTTAAATGAATATAGGTTTTTTATTTCAAGGATCTAAAGGTCACCTAAATAATGAGTCAAATTTTTTATTTGACCTCTATATACGTAGGTATCAAATCATTCTAAATAAATGTTGTTATAATATTACTCAATTATATTCAACGATATCTATTAGATGGAAATCTAATTTACACGATGTACTTACTAAGTGGCCTAATAAATGAAGTCACGTAAGATAATTTGGAGTTATTATAATATTATTTGACCTATTAGTGAACTACTGCTCTCTGATCTAAAAATTTGATAAACTAATTTATTTGGTGACTACAAGAAGTGGGGTTTTCAGGGTACGCGAGTATCTTTCTGAACAGCTCCGTATTAAGAGACTAGAAGACTTATGCAAATTTACATAACCTCGACTACATTTCACATATATTTCTTAAACATAAGTAATCTGTTAGTGTTGTGCCATTTTTCATAAATATCAGATAAAAAGGGGATCACGTTATATAATTTAGAACAAATTGCAAATATTAAAGTTGAATAAAGTGGACAGTCATGCCCCCTATATTAAATTATTATATAAATATATATTTTATATTATATTTATTTATTATGTTATTATTAAATTATAATATATATATACTATAATATTATTAAATATAATATACTATAGGGTAAGTAGAGAGTAAGAGAGGAGAGATGATAGAGATAAAGAAGAGTAGAGAGAAATGAGAGAGATAAGAAATAGAAGATAGTAAGGTATAAGAGATGAAGAAGAGAGAAGTAATGAGTAAGTTAAGAGTAGAGAGAGAGTAAGAGGAGAGGTAAGTAATAGAGAAGTGAATAGTAAGTAGTAGAGTAATGAGAAGAGAGAAGATTCCAAAAAAAATAATTATTTTCCCCAATAATATTATTTCGTACCGGTGGGCCCGAAAGTTTCGAGTATCCGCAACTCCTATACTGCGAGAATAGTTTCAGTCCGGTAGCTTTAGTGTATTGGAGTCTACCCTGATAAAAAGCCAGAGACGATTCGATCGTATTTGTACAACCGTCCTTTCATTAATGTTTAGGCGATAGAACTATTCTTCTAACCTTTTGGCTAACAATTTATATTTTTGTACATGAAAATTGATGAGAAATAGAAAATTAATTAACTCAGAATTACTAGCACACATATCTCAATGTAAAGTTTCATTGATATAACATACTATATATTGTGTACTATTGTTCGTAAGTTAATGTAAAAGAAAGGGTGAAACACACTTTCGTGCTCTTTGAATGAATAGCGGAGATTTGTGTCCGTGATGATGTGATAATTTGAAGTAGTATTTTAATTATAATTGTATTTGAAAATAATACTTATATGTATTATTTTGTTGGCATTATCATTTCTTAGTTACTATTCTCTTTATTGTAGCTTATATTAAAAAATTAATGTTTAGTTCGTAGACCAAAATTTTATAGAAAGTATTTATTTTAATTATATTAATCATCTTTCTTAAAAAATTTATGTATAATTAATTATATGGATAGTTTACTTTAACGATTATTTATTCATAATTAAAGACCTTTACCAATAAAAATAAATATTTAGGAGTATAGTAGAAGCCACCTATTATCACTATAATAACTATGGTAAAAAATTATAATGACTACCTCTGAATAATAATATATTAATATATAATATAATATATTAATATATATATATTATATATATTAATAATTATATATATTATATATTAAATATATATATAATAATATATATATATTATATATATATATTATATGTAGTTATTATAATATATATATATATATATATATTAATATTATATTATTATATAATAAATAATATATATATTCATATATATATATAATATATATATATTATTATATCTATATATTAAAATTATATTATATATTATAATTATATAATATTATATAGTAAATAAGAATATTGTGGAGGTATATAGAAAACTGACTCCATCTTTGGAGGATATATCGAATACTCAAAACGCTATGTTATGTACGTACTGATGATACTGTATGTCGGTCTCAAGTCGCAATTTGCGTTGGTCAGACTCGACATATACCATAGAAGTAGATGAGTCAGTTATTTATTTACTTTCCCATAATAATGGATGTGCTGTGTTGTGTGTTGGTGTGATAATTTTTACTTCCTGTGACACAATAGTATTATAGGTTAGGCATAGGATTGGCGGTCTTACATTTTTTCGAGTCAGTTATTTTAATATATTTAATATATACATTTTATTATATAAAATACATATTTGAAAGGTAACTTATGTTTGAAATATAAATTTTTATGATTTTTTATTTATAACTAATTTATCCTGTAGATGTAATATTAATTAAGAATCTATACTAATAATTTACGAATTTTTTCGGACTTATATTGAGTGTAGAGAAAGATAAAAGGTTATTGACTACCTAAAGCTGCGTTTCCAGAAGCCCTATGGTCTTGTACAAGACCTCTCACCCGGGTAGGGTTCACCACAGAGCGCACATGTAAATCGTATTTCGCAGCGCCCGTTTGCACACTTCTACGTCAATGTAAAATCAGTCACAATATATCTAGTTAATATATAGCACGCGCTACACGTTTAGTTAAATCCCTACGATATTCGGGAATTAAGTTAAAACGGGCGGGCTTGTAACTAGGATATGGAAATATCTTATATTGTTACATAAAATAAATTTTTTTTATATTATATATATATAACTATGTCGGAAATGGTAAAACAATTCAAAGTTATTTTATAAATATTTATTAAGTTAATAATTTTATTTAAGTAGATACTTAAATACTAATTCGTTAATAATTATAATATTCATATAAATAGATACATATAAGTATATAAGAGTTTATTTGATTTAACTCAATTTAATATACTGTATTTAATGTGAATAGGATCACTTCTCATGGAGGAGCAGCATTTTTTTCGACACTATTACTTTAACTTATTATATATATAACAAATTTCCTACCCACCGTCACCACGATAAATGGTTAAATGTATATTTTATATCTAATATTCGAATATCTAGCGTTTCCTCCTGAGAAGTGCACATTTGCAACTCACTGGCCCGTTTGGTCTTAATGGGAAACATCGGGTCTTTTTGTTATCGCTACTCACTTATTTACCGATCATTCACTCACTCTCTCACTCATCCACTTTTTCGATCATTCAACCATTAACTCATTAATTAAGTTTCAGCCAGTGAGTATTACCCGGTATTAGCTCACTTATTAACTGAACACTCACTACGATATGATGATGAGATACCTTTTTCATTAACTAAACCTATTAGGTTTTTTCGAAAGAAACCTTAACAATTCCCACAAATGAACGTAACACTATCATTCTACAGTTTTAACTTGTGAAGAGCTGTAAACTCAGGAGAAATAATTTCATCTCTGATATGTATTTACTTATTTTTTTCATTTATTGTAGCTCACGCCTTCTTAACTCCTTTAATTGAAAAACTGTAACAAACAAATTATGAAAAATGACTGTATTTCTTTCTGGGTGGATTAATAATCTTTCTCATACATTAGGGATAAGAGATTATGCCACTTCCTGAAGCAAGCTTTCCCTGATAAAAGGTCATAGGATTCGTTATATTTTTCTTTCTTCTCATTCTATCCCGATATCATTCCTTCTTTCACTAACTCATTTCTTTTTCTGTACCGCTAATTTACTCTGATGACGCTACATTTCTAGTACTATCTTCTTCTAAAATTACTTTCCGCACTTACTTATCTTCTTCTTCGATTATCTTATTTTATTATCCGGCATCCCTCTCTCTCACTACTTGAGGCTCTCTCTTTTTTCTTTTTTCTTTACATCGGTTTCGTATTTTTGTTCGATATTTACTGAATTTGCATTTTCTGCTCTCTATTTTGTGTTTTTAATAACATTGAGCTACTCCGTAGATATTCTTATATTTCTTTGTATTTCTTCTGTAAGGGGCAACTTGTGTGTCCAGTAATGATACGGCAGTGAAAGCATTACCAGTCGTTACATTCGTATGGCTCGCTATAAAGTTCTGTTCCCTACTGGAAATTTTAAGTTGAATCAATACCTGGCTGTATGATATTCGTTTTGGGTAGGTGAACAAAATAGTTTTCTTCAGGTTAGTTGCATCTGAATGTGCTTAATGATGTGAATGTCGGCGTGGGGTGATAGGAGGTGCCTTTGATTGTTGTATATAGTAGATATAGAAATACTTTTGCTGGTGAAGCTTTTTATTCTAGGTAGAGGTGGTTGTTGAAGTGTTTGATGTGGGTGTTGAGTGATTTACCCTCTAATAGAAATTATACATATCCTATTATTCATGTCGAGATGCGTTCCCCTATTAGTAGGCATTGTTGCAAAAAACAGTTCTCGAAAGGTGATGTTTTAAGGTTGTAGTGGGGAGGTTAGTTTTCAGTTTATTATTCCTCCATAAGGGTTCTCATTTTTTGGACATACTACCAGTTTCTGATGCTAGATTTTTATTACTTGTTTGGGGGCCTATGTGCATGTGGTGATTGAATAGTTTAAAAAGGGGCAAATATTTAATCTGCCATACTTATTATGTTTGTCTTATGTTGTTTCGAAAGTTAAGATCCCCTGCTTTTAATTGCCTTTAGCAGCATTTTAACTTATGTGAGGCTTTGGATGTTGTTGTTGTTTAAAATAGGGGGCGAAATGTCACACTCCGGTATAAAAATAAGTCTTAGGTAGGAAGTTTATATTTATTTTAATAAGAATTGAATTGTTTGGATGTTTCTATAAAGTAGCATCCAGAACAAGGTGTAATTAAAGTTTGTAATTCATAGGTAGTAAGAGTAGAGGACAGTATTCCAGTGTTTGACAAAGAAAGGCTTTTGTTTTCCCCAAAGTATGATATTTTCAGGTAGTAATGTTCTTTTAGAGTCATTGTGTATTTGTTCTTTTGGGTTATGCTGGTATGGTTGTTTCTTTGACCGTCAGTTTTGTGTGAATAAATCCTCTTAAGTTTTATTTATGTTACAGTATATTAAATATCACAGTAATCCTTTCGCTACTTTATTTTTTTCGGTGGTTCACATTTTTGCCATGCCTCCTCAGTGCACTTGTTTTTGTTTTGTTTTCTTTCATTTCATCTTTATCCCTTTTATTGCTGCTTATATATTATTATTGCATCTTTTATTATAAAATTTTTTAATACATCATATTTTAATATAATATTTTTTAAAGTTTTTTTAATATATCCCCAAGGTTCTGCTCATTATATCGGAAAAATTTCTGGTTGATGGCTCTTAGGATCTTTAGAGTATGGTGCTTTTCCCTTTAAGTATGTAGGTAGATAACTTTCATTTTAGTGTACATTTGGTCACCAACAGATTAGTACCAAGGATAAGTAATATACTCGTTTTCTTACATTATTTTTTCATCCAGAATTCAAAAATCATATTTATTTTTATCTGTCAGGTCCAGTTTTGACACTATTCAAAAAAAATGACTCATACATATTAATTAATTATCTTAAAAATTTAACTGAACTCCTGCATATATATAGCCATTATAAGGCGAGGTGAATGAAAATCTAATTAATATATAGGCCCTAGCTGTAAATAAGTTTTCTGAAATTCAAAAAAATTTCTTTGTTTCCTAATTTTTATAGAACGCCAGATAATTGGTATCCGTGGAGCAGGGCAAGTGGGGGCACTTCCTTCCCCCTTGAAATGTAAAAATACGAATGTGGCAACAATGTTGATAAAAGTTATATAAACATGTACGATATTCAAATTAGGTTAGCTAATTTAAAAATTAAAAATTATTCTTAATTTAATAAACAATGAAAATAATAGCGTCTGGGCGGGGTAACCGGGCCCGCCTTTTTAGCAGGGGTGATTCGGTCCACTCTAATAAAATAAAAATAATAAAAAAAAATAAAAATTTCGCTCATTTAATGCCACACGGTAGTACTACAAGATTTATTTATATCATTTTAATGTTAATGAGAAAGTTTTTAGTATTTTAAAAATGTTTATTTAGGGGACAAAATTTCCTTCAATAGAACCTTCACTTTTGAAAAATGTGAGTTTTTTTAACTTCGTTTAAAATGAAAAATTTTGGATCGATTTTAATTATTTTTCAGTGGATACACTCGAGTATGTTAGCTGTAAACTGGCAAAGTAAATTTTTGATCCAAGGCAGTATTAGTGGCAAAAAAACGGGGCCTAAATTGGTCCGATTCACCCCGCCGTAAAAAAAATTGATGGAGGGGTGGCTCGGACCACCATTTGTTTTTCGTATTTTATATTTATTATGACATTTTTATTTACGTATAATTAATTTAAATGTAATAAAAAGTTACTATATTAAGTGAAATTTTTAAAAAAATGAAAATTTTAATAAAAAAAACGAGGTTAAAAAAGTGTCAAAAATTTTGGGCGGAGAGGGGTGAATCGGACCACCTGTATTTATATTCGTATTTTATTTATCTTATTGACTTTTATTACTATTGACTAATTTTTATATGATAAATAATTATTATATTAACCCTTTCAGTCCTGAATTATGAAAAATATATTTAAAATTTTCTTTTTTTCTTTAAATAAGGTAAAATAGGACCCTAACAACACATTAAAATCCTTTTTTTTTTCAAAAATAATAATATGCCAAAAAAAAAATGGGTCACGGATGACCAATCCGGACTTAACAGTATATTTTTAATATTTTTACACACTGTAGTAATTATTTGCATATAAATAATATAAATTACTAAATAAAATACGCAAATAAGGTATAAATAAATACAGTATCAAATTTCTAGATTTTTTTAAAAAAGTAAAAAAAATATATACGTATAGCTCTAATGTTTTCCAGCTAAAATAAAAGAAAAAAAGTAATAGAAAAGTAAAAACAAAAAAACTTCAATATATATAATTATATATATAATATAATAATATATATATAGTATTATATATATATATTATATTATTATATATATATTATCATATATATATATTATATGGCCAATATCGGCGAGGGAGGGTAGAGAAAGACTAGACTCAATGCTTGTGGTAAACGAAACATATAGTTTTGTTTTCCCGAGGGACCAGGCACTCATGAACTTTGCATTTCTCGCACATGGCTCACCTTGTCTGAGCTTTACCGTCAATAGACCAAAGTTTTGCATTGCTTCCGTCCTTGGTAAACAACATTTGTGGTACCGCACGTTGGAGATCTCGCAACTTGCTTACCAGTCCAAAAACTGCACCCCCAGACTCTGCAGGAGCTAACTGAATTCGTACATCGCGGTCTCCTTTGGCTCCGGTTTTCTCTTCTTCTTTGCTCTGCCCTTAAACTCTACCCTGGCTCCAAGTTCTGGCCCTCCACCTGGTAGTGGGCTCGGTCTTCCTTTGGGGTGCCACTAACTTAGAGCTCAGAAACTTCTGCCATTCTCGATCTTGAAATTGACAAATGGCATAAAGTTTTTCTGCTCTCTTTGCTCTCATGCAACCTCCGGTACAACAGCCAGTCATATGTAAAAAGCAAAGTCTAGCAAATAATTGAAGTTGATCCGGTTTAGCTCGATGAGCATATCTGGCAGATCAACTTGGCCCATTGTAAAACCTTTTTTTATACTTCCTGTTACAGCAATTGTCTCTCGACTCCAATATGTGTGTCTTTGAATCCACTAGCGACACTTATCGTGGGTTCAACACAATCAGGGGACAGGATGAGAAGGGGGTTCTCATGATTTGGTCTTGTGTTTCTCTTTTCTTTCTTTGGCTCCTGCCAAGCTCCTACCTGGCTGACCAGCTTCTGGCCCTCCACTCCTGTAGTTCTCCGCTTCTTCCTCTGTGGCGTTACCACTAACCTGTATAGTTCACAAACTTTCTTGCCACCTTCGATCTTGAAATCACAAATGGCATAAGTTTTTCCCTGCTCTCTTTGCTCTCATGCACCCTCCGGTGCAACAGAGAGGCATTTGACAATGCAAAGGGACTACCTAGAATAATTGAATTGAATTTGATCCGGTATAGCTCGATGAGCATATCTGGCAGATCAACTCCGCCACTGTACTTATCTATATTCCTGACTACAGCAAATGGGCCTTACGATCTCACATATATTTGTGTCCTTGAATCCCACCAGCTTACAGCTATCTTGGGGTTCAACAGCAAGGCAGGACAGGATGAGAAAGGGGTCATCATTCTCAGTGTTCTTGCCTCAAAAGACTCTAAGATATGCATGGCTCCTCATCATCAGACTGGCTCAGATGCAGCTGACATCCGTTAGTAGTCTTCGTCTCATTCAGAGAACTGAAGATCATCTTTTGATTCATTACCAGGGAAAATTGAGATACTGATGGCATCACATATAGCTTAGTCTTCCTGCAACTAAATAGGGCTTTCTTCACCCTTCGGCAAACTAGTCAGTATTTGAAGCGGATAGGGCTCTGGCCTGCTTGAAGCTGCGAAGTGGAAGGGGAGGAGGGCGAAATCAGGCATTTTGAATTCTGACATGCTAAAAAAGTTCATCATATATATATACCGTATATTATAAAATATATATATAAAATATACATATATAATATATATATTTATAACTAATATATATAATATATAATAACTATAATATATATAATATATATATTATATATATATATATATATATAATATTATATTTATATATAAATATATTAGGGATGTGCGAAAGTATATTCGGCTAAAAAGTATTCGGCCGAATTACCGAATATTCGCGAATAATCACTTCGCTTAATTCGCCGAATAGCTTATTCAAAGTTCAGTCATTCCATTTAGGGAAAAAAATAAAGAAAAACTTACCACTGGTCAACAAAAAAGGTGAAATTTTGTAGGATGGACGTTTGTAGCAGATATATAGTAATCGGAGGTGCTGATTCCATATATATTCTCGGATTCACATCCATCCTGCTTTCGTGCAATCATGGATCCCTATTTTTTGCATTATTCCTAGGAATGACAAAATTCATGGCGCACTCGTAGCTTTATAGACGATTACCTTGCCGCATAATCTACAGTAGTTAGCAAGTTTACTGCCAAGTCGAATATTCGGGAAAGCATGTGGATAACTTTAGCACGTCTACAGTATGGATGCCAAAGACCTGGATGATGTCTATCATCCATCCGAAATACAGTAGTCGGATCGTCCGTCATTGTTCACCCAGGGTGAACTGGAACGATCTTGTTTGAGATTGTCTTTGCCGAAGTTGTCCTGAGCTGTTGGCTTCGAGGTGCATAAAAATCACTACTGGACCATGGCACAAGAAGTAACAGTTTTATCGTAAAGAAGAAGCAGAGCTGCGGAGCTCTTCCCAGTCAGATTGGAACCTTGTGTATTGCATGAAGTTGCAGGCCTACTACTCGCTATGGGACTCCCAACATACGATGCAGGTGAGTAGTCGCGACTGTTTATTGACACTTCAGAGAGCAGTGTAAAGTGTGTGTTGTTACACAACGCAACAGGTATGCTCGGTTCAAGTAGGGTACTCGGTACGGATGGAGAGGAGGAGTATGCAACAAATTCAAGCCAGTTTGGAGAAGAGGCTACAATATCTGTACATGGATGGCAAATATGCGTCGTCGACCTCAAAATGGTAAACAGTTTGCTGCTCAGTCAGCAAGCAGGTTTCTCAAATATTCCTGCTTCTTGTGCTATTGGGGACAGCCGGGCGCAAAGATGCACTGGAACCAAAAGAAGAAAATGGCCACCCAAGGGAAACCTTGATGCCGGCGACAGGAACATCGTTACAGTTGAACCATTTGTACAGAGAGCAAACATCATCTTACCTCCACCACACATAAAACTTGCGTTTATGAAACAATTTGTGAAAGGCCCTGAACCCATGATGTTGAATGCTTTCGCTATATATGCTCAACGTTCCTTGGTCTGATGTACGAGGAGAAGAAAAAAAGCTGGGACTATTGATGGCACAAATACGGAACCACTCTCCGTGATGCTGCCTTGCTACAACATGACATGTGTTAAGGCAAAGAGCTGGATTTCCATTTCAGATGTAGCCACAGAATTTTTCTGGGAAACAGGAAAGCCGAGAACCACTAAACATTGTAACAGAACTGCAAACTTTTCATTCTCATGGATTGGATTAGGGAAACACAAGTATAAAGAGGTGTAGCCAAATGATCATCATCTATTTCTTCACCAAGAAAATTTCCGGAGAGGACTAAGGCACCCGCCCTGTTAACGCTGCGAAAAGTACGCGTAGGACCGTGAACCGCTAACTTCCATCAAGATCTCAAACGTTCATGGAAGGAACAGTCTACCTAGACAAGCTGGGAATTCCAAAACAATCATTAATATGTATTGTCCGACTACTTTGTTGGAGCCTTCGATGAGGACTATTTCCACATGCATGCACAGAGCTAGAATCCGTCCACGAAGGAAGTTACTACCATGGTAGTATGTTTACATTAACTAAACCATTCCTTCTATTACATTCATTGTGTCCCATATTACTCTTTATTCGTAGTTGTATTTTATATGTTTAACATATAACTATCAAAGAACATGTATCATATCATGCGATTGTTTCTCTCCCTTTCCAATCATCCCAATATATACTATCATATATATAAATTATAAATAGTCATGGACAGAACACATCTCGTTATTAATATTAAAAACCCAAGATAATAACTAGTACGTATTATACGTATATATATATGATATTATATCTCAACCCTATATATATATGATAACATATGATACTACCATACGGTACTTAACATTAAACTATAAATCTATACGCGAAAAGTACTATAATATGACCTATATAACTATATATCCAAAAATGTGATAGACCCCTCTTGAAAAAGTAGAGAGGAAATCATTAAATCTCTTACAAATCCATAGGTTTCACACGAATATCTCACAAATAGCATGTTGATATGACCCCCTCTTATTAACCACAACGAGATGGCCGATTACATTTTGGTAAACTCACGGCACCATCAATCATGAATTCATATTGCACACAAACCCCGTCCCAAGAGAAGTCTCTTCATACCGGCTTACCAAGTGTTCATATACAACAGTAACTGACACAAACAAAAAGTAAATAACTATTCTTACCTATAGCAACACTTCACATATCATAAAAATTAATTAAAATTGAGAAAATCTGAGAAAGAATTCGCTAGTCTATAATGATATTAAACACTTAAACCTTATCCATTAGATAAGCCTCTAAGTTTAACAAATGACACGAACAGTTAGCAGGTCTCCATATTCCCGGAGATAACCTACTTTCTTAGTGCTCATAAATATTCCTCCTGGTTCTAAATATTCTTTTCACTATTCGACTGATGACGGTGGAGCTGAAAGGGTATTTTAATTGCTAGTTTTTTTTCAAATTCATAAAAACTATTTCCAGTGTTTTCCACAATTGAAGGAATATCATTGTCTTCATGGTCAAAGTAGGCGAACTTATATATTTGTTTATTTCTTGAGTTAAATCCGTATGTCAGCCTCTTTTACTTATCTACTGCTACCAATAATCACACGTCAGAACAGAATGGACTTTCATTTTTTCACTGCTCACTCTTCTTTTTTCTACTATGACGATATTTCCGAAGTGCACAATTCTTTAAAACATCCATGTAAAGAGTGTGAAAATGAACCTTCAGCTTCACTTTCGCCACTACGTAAATCATCGTCAGAAGAAGAGTCAGTGAAGATAAATTTTCATGCATTCTTTCCATTGCCTCAACGGACCATCATTTTTTACTGATTCATCTGATTCATGTGAAAAATTAGCTTGAATCGCAAGATCAAAGAAAGTAGCTACACACAAAAGATTTATCACAGAGAACTTAGAAAGTCTTTTTTTCTACTGATTTCCTTAAGCTCTTCAACGGATGTAATTATTCCACTGAAGCTTTTGCTTTTAATCGCATTATTTTAAAAAGTAGATTTATTGTAATAATGGAAGGGATCATTTGGGCGACTGTTACTTCACGTTTAATGCTGTGTTTTAGTGATGTTGTCGAATGGCTCAAGTTAAATGAATAATTTTGCCACTGGAAAAAATCAGTCAACATTTGCATTCAGCAGCGTATATGGATAGGGAACTTTTTTTCAAAAATCTTTTAGGCATTATTCATAAGTTCTGTTCCAGCGAGTAGAAACGTCTTTGAATTAATTTATGCTGTTTGACATTCAGCTGCATCTGTAAAGTTTTAAGCTTTGGAGCTGCAGCCGTTGCTGAATGGTGAAATGAGAGGATATGCTTCTGCAAGTAAATAAATATCTTTAACAGACTTCTGACATTAATATTGAATCTGAATGCATTAGTTGCAACATGTGAATAAACATGAAATTGATAGCAAGCCACTCTCCCTGATACCAGCTACCCATGTGTGGTCCATTATCCCGTATCACTAAAGGAAACAATGAATTGACCATCTAAAATCTTAAAAGGCCCTATAGGATCTGACAAATGACAAAGATTTTCGCCATATTGGCTACAAAATTTGGCAATTTATCTTTTATTTTTTTGGGAAATAGAGCTTTTCTAAAATGTCAATTGTTAAATTGAAATAAACTATGCCCTGTATGTCTTACGGTTAATTTATTGTTTATTAAAGCTCAATATCTGCACCGGATAGTTCTGGCAAAAAAGCCGTGATACCGAATATTCGCAGTTTTGGACCGAATACCAATTAATACTTACCGAATATTCGCACCTCCCTCAATATATATATATATATACTATATATATTTATATTAATAATATTATTATAATATATATAATTATTAAACGTTTTACCTATCATAGACGAAGAAGGAACTACTATGTATGTATTAAAAACAAAGTTAATATATAATACTAGGTAAACATAAATCTAATATAATAATATATATATATATTATATATATTATATATATATAAATATATATATACTATATATAATATATATATATAAATAATAATAATAATAAATAATCAATAATAATAACTGTGTTCATAATATTTGGAATTTGGACTGTAAGTCCTGAGGGTCACCTGAGGAAAACACGTAAAAACGAGTCTATTTTGGCCCGATAGACTTATTTTTTCAAAAAAGTAAAGAATAACTTCTTTTATTAGCCTCTTCTACTACATAAAAACATAAAAAAAAAGAGAAAAAAATAAGTTGGTGTAATAATTAAACTCCCAACAAACCACCACTTCACAAAAAAACTAAAAATTTTACACAGCGAGTCTCCGACACCATCTTCGCATGACCGCTGTAAGGACACTGATACTTTTTTTGGTATTTGAGTGATTTTATCGATATAAATCGATACTTTTAGTATGATTTTTTTAAAAAAATCTAAAAATTGATTTACATCTGACCAAAAAATATCGATAAAAAAATTTGGGTCACCAGTGACCCAGTCGGACTTAAAGGGGTTAAAAGTTAAAAACTTAAAAATATAAAGTGCAAACTTATACCGTAAAAGACGAATTAAAACAGATGGTCCGAGTCACCCCTCAATGGTGGTCCGCTTCACCCCTCCACGGTCGGGCTGACTCGGCGTTATTCAAACTTTAATAACATCAGTAATTAGAATGTACATTATTATTTTTTTGTGTTGCTTATGCCCGACTATAGGGCCATGATGTAAAAAAAAATAAAATTTCCAAAAAGTGCATAGGGCGATAGTCGGAGAGATAGCCATTATGTAAGTTTTTTAAAGGCTTGAGGGACGGACACTATTCTTTTATTTTATCTTTTTTTTTTTAAATTAAGGTTAAGATTGCAGAGGGGCTTCACCCTCAATTTTTATAAAAAATCATAAGATATTACTACTCAAAAAAATAAAATGAATAAAAAAAAAAAAATGTGGTAGTCTCTTTAGGAAAAAAGTTATAGCCTCTCAAAGTTATTAGAACTCTCATAAGATTTTCTTATAAAAAATATATATTATATATATAGATATATATATATATATAGATATAATATATAAATATATATATATATAATATATATATATATATATTAAAAATCACAGGATTATACTCTAAAAAAATAATAATGAAGTATAAAAAATAAAATAAAAATGATTTAGCCAAGTCTTTAGAAAAAAAGGTTACAGCCTCTCAAAGTTTAAAATTTTCCTATAGCCTTTCTTATAAAAAAAATTAGTGGGCCTTGTGCTCTCTTTAGGGCCATCCTAGTTCAGGTTATACAATTTGTCAAGTATACATAGATTTTCTCTGTGTATACCTAACAAAACATATCATAAACTGAACTAGAGGGCCTGAAATAAGACAACCTGGATGGATCAAAAATGAAAAATCTATGAGTGTTTTAAAAACTTTGAGAAGCTGCAACTTTTTTTTTTCCTAAAGAGACTACCACATTTTTTTTTTTTATTCTTCATTATAATTTTTTTAGAATAGGTCTTATATTCTGTGATTTTTATAAAAATTTGGGATGAAGCTCCTCTGTACTACTATTACTAAATTTAAATTTAGTGGTAGACTTTTTGCATACTATTTAAGTTAACAAGCCCTAGGGTACTTTTTAGATTTGTATGAAGATGTTTAGTGATTAGTTCTATTTGTTTAACTGGGACAGTTTCGATAGGCAAATGTGGCTTCTTACCTTCTTTCCTTTTCTAATATTCAAATATACAATTATCATATATATATATATATATATATATATATATATATATAATATATATATTATAATATATATTAATATATATTATATATATATGATATCAGTAAAACTATCAAATTGCTGATAATTGTAAAAAAGTATTGATTATCGCAAAAATAAAAATGCTAACAATGTATCAATAAGCAGAGGTTTCTGCATTCTTACTTCAAGGAAGTCTAGCCTAATTTCATGTAACATTTTTTTTATTATTATTCGAATTGATATTAAACTATTTAAGTACATTTTATGTTATAGTTTCAATATAGCATTTTTAATGATTAAACTTACCAGAACTGCACAATTACCGAAAGAAATACCGCCTAATAAACAAAAAATAACTACCAGCTCCTACACTCCTGTTACAAGCAGTAAGATTTGCTAAGTTAATTTTTTTTAGGCAAGATGAAAGAAAACCTGATATTAGCCTGGTTAATTAATAGACACTCAAAATTTTCACCCAGGTTATTAGCCCAGTACTAAAATTGTAAAAAAATTAATAAAGTAGTGGGGTGTCCTAAAAAATATGAACACTATAAGTCAATCTTGACTCATGCAGATATTTTTATCATATTGAATTTTTTCCCCATCCGTTTTAAACTTAAGCCCTCTTAGATCTTCATTAAACCCATATATCTCTTCTTCGTTGATAAAAATATTTTTCTTCAAAGAAACACAGCAAAACTCGCTGATCTGTAAACCTATATGTTTAGGGAAAAGAAAAAAATCTTTTAGCATTGATGGGCTCACGATGGACCTAGCTAGAACATTTCGATAAGTACCAATTATTTGTCTTCTTTCAAACTATCTGATCACAGCACAGGTTCACGCAATTGTTTGTATAGAGATAGGCACTTAGAACGTATCGCGGACAAGATTTGAGCAGAAATGTGTTAGTTCATCCTGATCATAATCTATACTAATAAACCGGAAAGTTAATTCTAGAAAAAAGAAAATATTCTATATCTATGACTAAATTTGTAATAGGAAAATTTAAAATAAAATACAATTGAAAAAAGGATGTATCATTGAGTCATACTCACACACAAAAAATAAGCCAAAAATTCGGATGCGTTATGAGTAGCAGTTTATTTAGAAAAAGATGAATAAAAAATTAAAGTTAGTAGAACAGTTTTAGTTCCTTCTAGGTCAAACGTTAAGATAAACTCTCCTGCCAATTAGTAACTTTCTTATCACAATTAATATATACTATAACCTACAATTCTGTTGTATTTTGTCGTCTATTTAATATTTAGGTTGGCATCTATTACTAGTCAGTAGGACGATACCCAATAAATGAAATTATCACATAGCTGATATATTCTCAATGCTATCAGTATTCGACCCGGACTTTATCCGAGAAAATGCGCGTCGACGGACATCGAATCACTCTATTGATCTGATCATTATATACGAAGAGAAATACAATAGTCAATCTAGCCCTTTGTTTACAATAGATGACCTAATATACACTTGAAGATTTGAGAGTTATTATCCTTACGTTACGCCTAATCAACACCAAGTGTTTAACTGAATATCAGATACCCTATGCTTTAGGACCGTCAATGTATCACTTTATCATCTATATGCTTGTTCATACAGCGTCTAGATAATCAGTATGCCTACACCAAAACTTGGCAACACGTTTCATCCATTAAACTCGGCCGCAAAGCTGTGTATAAACTTTTTGTTCGCAATTAGCTTAGCGACGAAGGGCCTGAAAGAATGTGAGACCCTAATTGTCCGTAGTAGAGACCAAAGTCGATTTTCACAATCAAAATATTTGAAACAGACTCACTCACTCCTCGACTCCTATAACTCATCCCTTCTTTCTTATGAAAAATAGTTGAAAATGGCATGTCTCAATCTCATACTCATTTCCTCTAAAGAGATTGCTCTCGAAAACTCGAAAATTCGACTCGTGGATCTTAATCATCTCTCCTTACATTACAATTTATCTCATTTTCTCTCATTACACATGAAAGAAGTTTACTAAATGATACAAACTTATGAACTTTTTATAAAAAGTAATACATAAATAACCTGTCTTAGCGATGACTTTATATTATCTGCTTACCACACTCTCTTGTGTCTTATTTCTAGGCATGTGTCATAAAACATCTCATTTATATATAATCTCTGAGCTACTATAGTCATGTGTTCTATTCTCGTTAATATTTTCTACAACTATGTTTGCCATACCCAATTTAGATGTATAAGGATAGTAAAAAAGTCAAATATGCATTAAACGTTACTATATCATTTATAAGATATACTTTTAGTGGAATTTAATGTACCTTGCCATATCATATATGGGACGTCTGGAAAAATGATAAAAATAACCAACACAGAAATAATTTCTAAAGCCTGCCACACGCATAAAATATTACAAACTATACCGAGATTACATTACTGAAGTATCTTCACAAGCAGACTTTACAAAAATCTTATATCAGATCGTTACAAAAAAATCGTAGGCTTATGCTAAGTAATTCAAAGGTACAATGTTAAATTAAAAAGTTCAACATGCGGTAATTTAAAAAATGTTAAGAAACTTGACTAGAAGTTCGAGTGGGAGACTATACATTGCTCACATAAATTTATATATACTTTCTAATCTTTATCTCTATCATGATATCAATAAGTTTACTTAATATAGCTTGATAACTTATACACCTAAAAAGCCATTTGAAGTGCCTAATCAATCCTCCCACTCCAATAGCAGACCAGATAATGAATAATATAAGCCACATAGGTATACACCTCACTCTCTCATTATGTTACGTGAGAGTAACTTACGCTCCCATAAGTTAATATCTAATATTACCCAAACCTTATAACTACAACGTATGCTCAGCAAATTCCCACAAAGCCACAACCACTCATTAAGTTGAGGAATTATCATACTTTTAAGTATCGATTAAACAGTAATAATTTTAATCTAGTACTAGATATGTAATACTTATCTCACTACTAAAACCTATTACCTAAAATCTTCTACCTAGCTTATCCACCCGAAAATTATGTGACTATGAGTACTAAAACTACTACTATTCAGTAATATATAGTAATGATTATACTCATATGATTAACCTATGCATAATATAAGTACCAACTGTCACGACCTCATATAATATATACTTACGTTGACCAATATCTAATCAATGCACAAATATTACCTCAATAATGTTATTATATAAAGCATAGATATTAGGTCTAGCTATACACCATAAACTGCGGCAATTATTGACAGTATGTACGACTAATGTAATAACTGTACTGAATAGTTAAAAACTCCAGCCAATTCAGTGCTATCAGATCCCCACCTACATCGTAATAATTAATATTATACGTTAGATAACGAACTGTCAATCATAGCACGCCATCCCCACCTGGCACTTGCATATGTATCACCCTTGCGTCAGTACTTCATGAATGACTATCCGATCTGCACTCCTAATACCTACTAAATTAAAAAACTAAATTATAACCTCATATCAATCGTTACTATATATACAAACAATTTATTTTTTACCTTAAAGGCATATACCATTATAAATATTATAAATATATATAAATATATATATATATATAATATATAATATATAATATCATATATATATAGTATTATATATATATATATATTATATATAATATATATAAATTAAATAATATAATAATATAAGTCTATATATATATAATATAATATCCATAATATATATATATATATATATATATATAATATTTATTATATATATATTTATATATATATAGAGTCATAGAAGTATTATATATATATACAGGCCTCACGTACTATCTTATACTATACTACTTACCATATATATAATATAGTATGATATACCATATCCGTATTAGTTAGTTTATACAGCAAAATACCCTAAATCTCATCTACATCCCCTACCAACTCTATAGATATACAGTCGACACAAGTATACTTATATATACTATTAGTATATGAAATATATATTTATATATTATAACGCTTATAAATACTTACGAATAAATGTTCTTCATATATATAATACTGCCGCATATAATCAATTAGATACATGATCTCCCCTATATATCTAATAATATTATATACCCTCTCATAATCAATTTCAATTTGCACATATAGACTACTATACTCAACTAGCACTATATATATAATATTATATATATATAGCTAATAATATATAATTATATATAGTATATATAATATATTATCGTATATATTACACTACCATTATTATTATAACTACTATATACTTACAATGAGAATACTAATATATATGGTGTCTACCTACAATTACTATTACCAAACTTAAACATAATACTATACTATATATAATACTATATATATATTAATAGTAATACGCTATATATATAGTAACTCACTATAATTATATACATACCTGCACATCATACTATCAACTATCAAAGTATAGAGATGACACTGATACTACTATAATAAACGCTCCTAATTACATAACTGATAATCACGTATGTATATATAAATTCTAATTACTATGATCATCTTAATAAGACCTCATATATAGCTCAATACGACTCCTATGGCCTAGTAGCGCTCAAGCCATGCAAAACTCTATAGTCATAAACTATATATATATATAATATACTATATATATATTAATTATCTATTATTGATGGTTTACTAGTATACTACTACTGTATATATATATATAATAGTATTATAGAAGTCTAATTATATCTCAATATACATAATTATAATTATAAGTATAAGTATATTATTTATATACCTTAATAGTAACTCAAACATATATATATATATAATACTATAGTAATATTCTACATCCTAGACATATATTATATATATTTTTTTTTTTACATGCGATTTACCACACCACTTCACGGAGCCGATACTAAGCCCTCTTTATCACACAATGCCGAGGGGCAACACTTATATATGTCCAACCAGCTAATAAAACCGCCAAAAAACACTAGCATACAATCAAATAATAGTATATCGCACAACAAATCACCATTGATGTGACTAACTCACCTCAACAAGCCTTAAT
>JABUQX010062600.1:40000-41082 GCA_015478945.1 Trachelipus rathkii | reverse complement strand
GAGCGAGATCTGAAATACAGCATATATTTTAAGCGACTTTTTTTAGTACTCATCTCTTTCCTGGCTACTTTTTTTAATTTCTAGGTTTTGAAGTGGGGAGGGGGGTCCCAGGACCCCCCTTTTTCATGTACGTTCGTCAGTTATTTTATGTATGGATGTCTGTGTATGTGTATGTTTTCACCCTGTTATCACCCTATGTTCTTCCTTTAGTTCTATTCAGTTATTGCATCAAGTTCTTTCCTGAACCTTTTTTATGGTAACAGTTTTGTCACCACCCTGTCACTCATTCGTTACATGTATATTTAATTAACTTTCTATTACTTTTTATATATCTCATGTTCTTACTAGAGTTACTTTTTGGATAAGTAGCTCTCCGAATACCGGAAAAGAAAATAAGTTCATCCCCGAAACGTGTGGCGATGACGTCATCGGTCAAATTTTAAATCCCAAAAATATGTAATTGGCTTTGAGTTATATTGTTTACGTAAATTTGTTTCTATTTAATTAACTTTCTTTTATTAATAAGTAATATCATAATATTTTGGCGCCGACGAAATAAACCTTGCTTACTAAAATTTGTTTCCATTCAATTAACTTTCCTTTATTAATTATTAATCAATCAATATCATAAAACTTTTGCGCCGACGAAATAAACCTTCTAAATCGCAAGCCTGTTAATCGTCGTTGTTGTCGCCATCATCGTCCGTTTTTCCGCAAGTCCGAACAGCGTCGCAAGGTTGAATCGCACAGCACCACACCGCATCCCACCGTTGCTGCTTCGTGCCCCGTTGCATTTCGAAGTCTCGATTGATCAAGTCATGATGTCCTCTGTCTATAAGGCTGCATCGACCAACGGAGAAGTTTGGTTGTTTTTCTATCTAGCTCTGGTAGACCTCTTTGAACGTGAGCTCAGAAGCTTATACCTCACCACCACCTTTCACATGCTTTGCTCTTCTGTTCTCGTGGGGTCGTAGCGGTGAGGAGGGTTTCACTGATCCCCCACATCCTCTATGGCTGCTCTTATGCTCTTCTGGAAGGTTTCACAGGTCTCCCAAACCCTTTGAGTTCTCTTTGAGGAGTGG
>JABUQX010062600.1:30000-35000 GCA_015478945.1 Trachelipus rathkii | reverse complement strand
TTTTTCAAATAGTTTTGATTTCAACGGCAATTTTACATTGCATCTGATTCCAAATCAAAGGGGATTGGTTTGAATTCAAGGTCACTATAGGGATCAACAAGAGATATGGGCTGATATTAAATCAGTCCAATTAAAGATTAATTAGCAATGGGGTTTTGTTAGTGAAAATGATGCTGCTTCATAAGTTTATTACATTGCAAAGTGAAATATTTGGCACGTCCACAATAATAATTGAAAAGTAATAATGGCAAATTATATTTGATGAAATAATAGGATTGCACAATAAGGTTATTAATTAGTAAATCAATAAGTTTGAATATGTGAGCAGACACAGTTCTACGTGTCTGCTCCTGGCACTGTAGCGAGGCCAACTCTCCCGATGCTGGGCATTCAAAATGCTCAGCACCTTCTATCCCAATCTGGCTCCTCCCCTTCGAGGAATTCTTCTCTTAGTAACATTGAAATATATTTAACGTTTATTACAGAAGTGTACACATGAGATATGGATGTCCGTCTCTTACATAGGTGTACAGGATTTTAGGCACACATGCATGTGCTCACAAGCTTTGTATTTAATTACTTACTAATATTATTGGTACACATTTGGTGAATCCCGGTGCCGAAAGAGATAGGAAAGCCTTAATCAGTTGGAACAAATGATTATCACTTTCATATATCTTTATCCAACCTTCTGAGAGGAGGGAATGAGAGACATGCAGGAAGGAGTAGGATATAAAAAGGGCGGAACACTAAAAGAGTAATATTCGAAAATTTTACAAATATTAGAAAAACATAAAAATGACATTTATAATAAAATACTATGTATTTTGTCGTCAGAGTTTCCCAATATTTTTCAATTTTCTTCTGATTTACTCATCGTTTCTTGTTTTTCTCACTTTTATGACCGTTAATTTTCAGGATTTTCAAGCACGAAATAAATAATTCTTTCACTTCGTTTTGGTCGGCATAAATCTTTCCGTGAATTTAACTTCTTAATTATGCTCTGTTTTCAAAGGAAATAAAATATCACTTAACCCTGTGCTTAAATTTTCTTCAAATACTGAAAGTCAATAAAAAAAGATATTCCTTTTATCTTCCACCAGCTATTCCTTTCTTCGTTTATTTGATCTTTTGTCTTTCTTCCTTTTTGAAGGTCGACGGTTGTTTCTATAGCAACAGAGAGAGAGCTTTAGATATTTGTTCATGGACCGACCAGCTGGCTTGGAGGGTGGTCAAGCTCTGTCATTTTTTTTTCTTTTTGTTTTTCTTTTTGAGGAGGATGTCTTACCGTTTCTTTCACTTATTGGATCTTTTTAATTTTTATTGTTAGTTATAAGGAAAGGAAGCTACAAGATTTAGAAAGTTTTGAAAAGGGAAAAAGAGTTTTCTTACATTTAAACATGCGAAATATTTTTATAATGTATTATAAATTGACAGGAACTCCAATATACCGTTTATATAAAGCATTTCTTAAAAATGTGGCTTTTGCGTCCCTTTTGATGTCTACGCATGCGCACGCTTGCTGTTTGTACATAGGATTTTAGCTTTTCCCGTATGTGGGCAACTTGCTATCACAATGAATTTTTGTTAAACCTTTATTATTTTATTATTTCGGATATATACTTAGAGACTACACATTTTATAGGCTTGTTTCATGAAATAATTGTTACTAAAAATTTTATTTTTCTTTATAAATTTCATTAATGTTTAAAAATATTTATACACCCTTTTTAATTCCATTTTCGGTCGTTAGACATTGTACCTTACGGTCGCTTTCTGAACTTTTAAATTTTGAAAGGACCTTAATTAAAGCATATTTTTATTTCATCAAACAAAATTCATATACCGAAAAATGTAAACTTTAGTAAAATTATAAAAATAAATGGTGAGGAATATTTTTAATGATTAGCTAACTGATGGTGGAATGATGTTTATTTCAAATGTTGGCATTGTCGGTAAATAGTTTTAGGTGTGAAAATATCTCAAACGCGATTCCCGCCTAAAGCGTCGTTAGATAATGGTGGAGTAAAGCCATCTGCCTTGAACTTTTTAGTTATGTTGTGAAGTCTTGCTTACATTAGTTCCAATTCTTCACTATATACTATATAATCCTTTGAAGTATTAAAGAATTTACATAGGCTACCAGTATAAACCAAGATTCATCATTGCGTTAGATTTGACAGATACTAAAAAATCTTTTATTTTCGCAATCACGTAATGACTTGAGCATTTTCAGATTTCGAAAAGCAAGACCTCTCAAGTTTTTCCGAAATCATCGTTCAGGCCTAATCTTGAGCGCATGCGCACTCGGTTCAGAGCTTATTTTTTAAAATTTACGGTAGAGGGAAATCCTTGAGTTGTCGCTTTCGTAATCTTTACCAACATTATTTGAGACATTTGAAAAATTTTCTTAACAGTAATTACTCTATTAAAATGTATATTGGCATGCAAACAAAAAAGATAAAATTTTATACACAAAAGTAGTATTTAATAGAATAATGTCGATTATTTTTAGGATTTTTTTTTTCATAATATCACCACTGATTTTTGGTGGGAAAATTTTATTTACTTAATTGGACCGCGCATGCATAGCAGTCTCAATAGCCTCACGTGGTCATTGTTTGTTTAATGACAAGTCATTTATACATTCGTTAATTTTATTCACATTTCTAGTAATAGTATTATTTTCATTTTCATTAATAATAGGATTGGTATTATTATTATTTTTCGTTTTGATTGTCAATGATTATTATTATTATTATTATTATTATTATTATTATTATTATTATTATTATTATTATTATTATTATTATTATTATTATTATTATTATTATTATTATTATTATTTATTATTATTATTATTATTATTATTATTATTATTATTATTATTATTATTATTATTAGGAGTAGTAGTAATATAATTTTTATTTTTATTGTTATTCTTTGATCATTGTTCACTATATCAATTACTTAACACATAGGAGAGTTTATACACTGTTCTTATTATTTACCAAATTTTTGTTGTTGTCTTTTTTTTCATTTTCCGAGTATCGATACGGTCTTCTTAATGTTTGATGCGGGAGACGTTCGCTGGGTGGGGGTTGGCTGTCTCCCCAATGTGAGCATTTAGGGAGTTTAACAGTTGACTCAGTAGGATCTTATTCGATTCAGAGAAGGCTATTGTTCGAAGCATTTAAGTGTGTGTTTCTTGACTTGAAATCTCCCTTGAAAACTGCACTTGATTTTCGCGGGAAAGTTTAAAAAGGTTATCGGCTAGATTTACCAATGTATGTAAATCGCTGTCTTTTGCTATCATGTGTAGATTTTGGTAAACATAGGTTGGTACTTCAGCGAGGAAATGTTCTCTTACAAAGCTTGAATGGGTTCTTATGAGATTCTGGCGTTTCTCATAGCCTATCTATTTTTTGCTATCCGTTTTAAATAGTTGCTAGGCAGTTCGTTTTGTTTCATTCCTTTCTTGATGAGCGTCATGAATGCTTTGTTCGTGTGGAAGCAAATAGGTTATTTTTATTTTATTTATCAGTTCTTCGTATGCATTTTCCTTAATGGGATATTTTAAAGAGGGCAATAGATGAGTCGGAAGCATTGGTGCGATTAATTTTATTTTGTCTGAGTCACTTTTTATTTTATAAATTCTAAAAAGGATGTTTATTGCTTTTGACTTGGGTTTGGCGGGCAGGTGTTTGAGTTGCGGGGTTGGAAGGCGTGGCCATCTTTGAGCGGGAAGGTTGATTCCTTATGCTGTTGATGTTTTTGTTGTTTCATTTTGTTTTCTGAAAGGTTGCCCTTTTTCGTTTTATTTTTAAACAAGATTTAAATTTCTTTAACGCCATTGTTCAGCTTTTTATTTAGGGAATTTTCAAACGTTTTTGTTTAGTGACGCACTTTTTTTTAAATATTAGAAGTTAACACCGACTTTAGTTATTATTACTATTGAGATTATATATTATTTATTTCCTCACGATGTTACTTATTTTTGTACTGTTTATTTTATGCTCACAGATCATAATTAGAAGAATCACTGCACTTTATTAGTTAGTAATCACAGAAATTTTTATTTTTTTTTCAAATAGTTTTGATTTCAACGGCAATTTTATCACTGCATCTGATTCCAAATCAAAGGGGATTGGTTTGAATTCGTCACTATAGGGATCAATAAGAGATATGGGCTGATATTAAATCAGTCCAATTAAAGACACTAGCAATGGGGTTTTGTTATTGAAATGATGTTTGCTAAGTTTATTACATTGCAAAGTGAAATATTTGGCACGTCCACAATAATAATAATTGAAAAGTAATAATGGCAAATTATATTTGATGAAATAATAGGATTGCACAATAAGGTTATTAATTAGTAAATCAATAAGTTTGAATATGTGAGCAGACACAGTTCTATCGTGTCTGCTCCTGGCACTGTAGCGAGGCTAATCCTCCTGGCGCGGTGAACAAAATGCTCTCAGCACCTTCTATCCCAATCTGGCTCCTCCTTCGAGAAGCTTTCTAAGCTGTGTTCGTTTTTGTACGAAAGTAAAATGCCAGCTGGTTCACTTTCGTCAACCTTAGCGCAAAATCGTAAAAAGCAACAACATCAAATAAAGAATTTCTTAATTTGGGCACACATTTTATATGTACTTTCATTCTATGACATACAAATTTAGGGATATTTTTACGTTTGCGAGCATTTTTTTACGATTTTGCGATAGGGTTGACGAAAACGAACGCAAACTTGAGCATTTTTTTAGCACAAATGCAAAAACGAACATAGCTTTAGTAACATTCAAATATATGTAACGTTTATTACAGTAGCGCAAGAGATATGAACGTCTTTTATGAAAATAGGATTAAGGCACACATGCATGTGCTCACAAGCTTTGTATTTAATTACTTATTAATATTATTATATATATATATATATATATATATATATATATATATATATATATATATATATATATATATATATATATATATATATATAT
>JABUQX010062600.1:10000-20000 GCA_015478945.1 Trachelipus rathkii | reverse complement strand
GTTTGGATAAAACTTTGTTATGTTTGCAATTATTCGTTGGGGATTATGTTATTTTACTATGTTTAATTTCAAAACTGTTACGTTACAATTATATTCGTTGTCAGTATGATAATTAGACAGGGTTATGCTAAAAAAAAATTTAAATATTACCATATTAATGTAAAATTAACATTAATATGTTAGAGATATGCTTAAAAAAGTGTGAATAGGGTACGTTTTGTACGCTGTGATAGTTACTTTACTGTTGTTAAGTATGGAACTTTGCTAATGTTAGTAGTTTATTCGTGCGTAAGGTGTGTTAGGTTTGTCGTTGTACATTATATTCTTAGTTCAGGTTATGCTATGTTAGCTTTATTAATGTGAAAACAATGTTACGTTAGCATATATTCGTTGGTTAGTATATAAAGAACTTATTTTTGTGCTATGTTTATCCGAAATGATACTCGAAATGCGACCTGAATCAATAGATCAATAGATCAAAAGATCATGGAAGGTGGAAGGGGTGGGAGGGAGGGGAGGGAGGGGAGGGGACGGGTAGTTTGATTTACTGATTTGCTGCTTTAGGATCCTTAAACTATTACACTTTACTATGATATTTTATTCAAAGAACTTATTTTTATGTTATGTTTGGATAAAACTTTGTTATGTTTGCAATTATTTGTTGGGGATTATGATAGTTAGGTAAGGTTATGATAAATTTTTGTTAAATATTACTATGTTAATGTAAAATACTTTGTTACGTTATTCGTTGGTCTGTATGATAATTAGACAAGGGTATGATAAATTTTTTTTAAATATTACTGTGTCAATGTAAAATTAACGTTAATATGCTAGAAATATGCTTGAGAAAGTATGAATAGGTTACGTTTTTCATGCAATGTTAGTTACTTTACTGGTGTTAAGTGTGGAACTTTGTTAATGTTAACAGTTTATTCGTGTGTAAGCTTTGTCGTTGTACATTATTTTCTTAGATCAGGTTTGCTATGTTAGCTTTAATGATGTGAAACTTTATTACGTTAGCGTATATTCGTTGATCAGTATGATAATTACACAATGTTATGATAAATTTTTGTTAAATATTACCATGTTAATGTAAAATTAACATTGCTATGTTAGAGGTATACTTGACAAAGTGTGAATAGGTTACGTTTTTGTATGCTGTGTTAGTTACTTTATCGTTATTAAGTGCGGAACTTTGTTAATGTTAACAGTTTATTCATGCTTAAGGTATGTTAGGTTTGTCGTTGTACATTATATTCTTAGTTCAGATGATGCTGGGTTAGGTTTATTAATGTGAAAAACTTTGTTACGTCAAAGATATATCTGATTAGTGTATATAGTTGAACTTCGTTTTTATGTTAGTGTTTATCCAAAATGAACTCGAAATGTGACTTGAATCAATAGATCAATAGATCAATAGATCATAGGATGGTGGGAGGATGGGTGGAGGGTGCTGGGGAGGGTGGTTTTATTTACTGATTTACTGCTTTAGGGTATGTAAAACAACAATTTTAGTAAAAAATATGAATTGAATCAATAGATCAATCAATAGTTCAATAGATCATGGAGGGGTGGGAAGGGTAGGGTGGGTGGTTTGATTTACTGATTTACTGATTTACTGCTTTAGGGTATGTAAAAACGCAAATTTTTTACGTTAAGCATCAAATTTTAGCAAAAATTATATTTTTTAAACAAAATAAATTAAAATAAATAAAAAAATAATAAAAATTTAAAATAAATTAAAAAATTAAATTGAAACAAAAATTAAAGCAAATGAGTTCCAATAAAATTAGCAAACGGTTGCAAAGTCAAAACCACACCGGCTCCATCACCGGTGTCGGTAACAACTCTGACTCCTTCTATGACTCTTTCCTCCATCCTTCATCCTTCCTCCTTCTTCCTTCCTCCATCTTCTTCTGTTTTGCACTCTGTGCATTTCTTCTGGGATCACCCCCTCTCTGTGGGGTCCCCAGATACCCTTTACGAACTTATAACCATCGTATTCGTATTATAAACATATATTTTGATACCAATATGGGACTAAACGAGTGTTTATTAACTCGGCACCACACCGGCTCCAGCACCGGTGCAGCTGTCAACTCTGACTCCTCTGACTCAGACTCCTTCTCCGACTCGTTACTTCTCTGACTTCCTTTCTCCACTGCTCTTATGCATTTTGTCCAATTATTCTAGGACCCCACCCTTTTGGGGGTCCCCAGACACCCTTTACGATCTTGAAACCATCATATTCGAGATCTACGGGTTCAATAACAAATATAAAGATACAAACATTGTATTATTATACAAATATTTACTAACCCAGCACCGCACCGGAGCCAGCACCGGTGCCGATGCCACCTCTGATTCCGATCTCGACTCTTTCGAAATCCTGCTCCGAATCCGCTCTCCGAATTTTAAGCGCTACGAACATTTCATTCTTTGGGGGCGCGTCCCAGCAGAGATGTAGGGGTACGTAATCTCGTCTACGACGAGATTACGTCACCATATAGCTCACATCCAAATTTTAGCCCGATACGATAAGCCTAACTATGATAGATATAATAATAATAATAATAATAATAATAATAATAATAATAATAATAATAATAATAATAATAATAATAATAATAATAAAAATAAAAATAAAAAAAAAAATAAAAAATAAAAAAATAAAAATAAAAAAAATATTTTATAAAAATAAAAATAAATAAAATATATTGCTCCATCATAATAATAATAATAATAATAATAATAATAATAATAATAATAATAATAATAATAATAATAATAATAATAATAATAATAATAATAATAATAATAATAATAATAATAATAAATAAATAAATAAATAAACATAAAAGGAAAAATAAATAAATAAATAAATAATAATAATATTAATAATTATAATAATTATAAAAAAATAAAAATACTAATTACGGCGAGATAAGATATCGAAACACTTCGCATTCGACGATGAAGGAACCGTCGCTCAGATTCGCTCCGGAATGCACGATGAAAGAGGTGTAAACCACACAATTTTACCCTCTCGCTCGGGGGGCAACACCCACTTAGAGTAATCTATCGATACCAAAACTCGCTTGTGATCAGTTTACCATGCCAATAGACAATATACCAAGTTTCATGCCGATATAATAACTCCTTCATAGAAAAAAACGGCTACTACCAAACTGTCAACCTACTAATTATATATATAAATATATATATATATATATATATATATATATATTATATCTATGTATATATATATATATATATATTTATATATACATATATATATAGCCTTAATATATATATATATATATATATGCTATATATTTTATATATTACTATATATATATATATATATATATATATATATATGTATATAACTATATAATCCTACTGTATATCGAAACTTACTGGATGACAAATATGTTGTAGCATAACAAAAATCGCTATGAAAACCATCTATGCCATTGGGGAATTGATGGGGTACGCAGAGCTAGCGCAGGGGGTACGCCAGAAGTAGCCTCACGATCACTTGCGAGTGTATGTATGATCTTGTATCCAAGTAGGTGCGACGTATATATATATATATATATATATATATACTATATATATATATATATATATATATAATATATATATATATATATATATATATATATATATATATATATATATATATATATATATATACTCGCGCACAAATATATATATATATATATAAACACGGAGAGTAATGCATCACCCCTAAATATAATTTAAAGTCTTTCATATTGGGAAATGTATGGCTAGGGTTTGGTTTTATTTGGTTCATACCTAACTCGGGAGTGTTGCACAGGGTTATAAATGTATAAACCGTATGTAGACAGTGAATTAAATGGCATAATAAAGAAAACGAAAAAAATATGGATATGATGATTTTATTAATCAACAACAATATTCTGCAAATTACAATATGAAATGCAGCATAAAGGTGTCTAATAATTGGTTGTACCCCCTATGACCTTTTAAACTTCCTCCAAGCGATTCGGAATTGATGAAATGATCTTGTAGATGGTCTCCTGCGGGATGTTGTCAAAGCGTTTGCAAGCTCCCTGAGTGTGGACGGAGCATGTTCAAGGACTCGAACACGCCTACCCAACAAATCCCAAACATGTTCAATGGGATTCATGTCCGGGCTCCTCGCAGAAGTGGCCAGGAGTCTGATCCTTACCTGTTGTAGGTACCGTTGGACGACCTGTGCAGTGTGCTGTGTGGCGTTGTCATGGAGTAACAAAAAATGGACGCCAATAAAGGACGCGAAAGGCACAATATACTCTTGGAGAATGTCTTCCGCATACCTTTCAGCCGTTAGCGTTCCTCTGCTCACGATATGCAATGCCGTGCAAGCACCCAAGCAAATGCCTGCCCACACCATCACAGAGTCGCCTCCAAAAGGAATCCTTGGGGAGATATTGCAAGCAGAAAAGTGCTCACCTGCACGTCTCCAAATTCGCCGACATCCATCTGGTCCATGTAGTGTGAACCTTAGGTATTATTTTCGATGATCATTATTTGTATATAATGTTGTTTATTTTTATCTATTTTTTGGTATATAAATCTTTTTATAAAACAACGTAAAACTAAAGTTCTAATTTATAATAGACCCAATTTTTCTTTATTCTATTTACTTAAGTTACAAGTTTATTTTGGTTTTCTCTGAGTCAAACGAATTTTAAGGATAACTAAAATAAATTTAGCCATTGCTTTTCTTATGAGCTTTATTAAGTTTGTTTTATTAATTCTTTGTTATTTTTATATTTCTTATTTAATATTATTTAAGATAAAATCATTATTTATTCATTAAATTATTTAATAGTATTTAATTCACTGTTTTTAACCTTTTTGAGCTTCTCAGAGAGTTCGTCACTGAAGGCCTTTTAAAAAGTGTAACTGAAGCATTCGTTTTAAGTTTGACCCGTAATAATTACTGATTTATTTTATTAATTTTAAATACTCTTAATGATTTATTAATTCTTAATGTTAATTATTAATTAATTATTAATTCTTATTAATTCTTAATTCTTTATTTATTCTTAATGATTTATTTTATTAATTTTAAATACTCTTAAGTGATATAATTTTGTAAAGTATATTTTTTATAAGGTTAAGAATATTTTTGTACTTATTTAATTCTATTTAATTATAATGTAAATATAGAAATTATTTAGTTACTCCTTATTCTTGAGTAATTACGAATAATTTTTATTTAAGCTAGTTTATTACTTTTAAATATATTTTATAAACGTAGTTTAGTTATAGTTTATTAATATAAAGAACTCGACCGTTGAAACTTCATTTCGGAATATCTCAGGATCGGAAAATCTATCTGGCGAGAATACTAGTTTATCACTCGATCTAAAAGCTCTCGGTAATTTTTCAGCTAGCGTCAATCTTAGTTGGTACTTAGTTGGCACAGGAAACTGGATAGTTGTTGCTGTCCCGAAACCTTAACGGGTTTCTCTACTCTTTTGAGAGCGGCATTAAGTTGGTACTGAAGTTTGGATTATCAAATACCCGATTCACACTTTGATTCCTAATAAATTATTGATTAACCGAACAAAATATGTGATCTGATAACCAAATTTTTAGTTGATAATTACCTGAAATTCTCGAATCCCACTTCGATTCCTTAATCAAATTTTTGGTTACACCAAGCAAAATCTAATTTGATCATTTGATAATCAAGTGGGTCCAAACAGGTTCAATTACTAGTACATTTTATTAGAAAATCAAAAGGGTTTTGTGATATAACAATTGTCTATATAACCAAATTCAATTTTTATTGATGATGATGTTAGTTAATCACAACCCCCTAATAATTGGACTTGAATCAATCAATTTCTTCTGATGTTCGAGAACTGATTAATTCATTTTACATTACTTTACTAGTACAAACTTTTTTCGTTCAAGGGCCCACTAAACAATTTTCGTTAATGGTAGCAGGAAAATAGTTTGGTTATGTTAATCATAATTCGTGTGGTTCTATATTAACAAAAAAAAATTTCAGCAGTGGTCACAAATCAATTTTTTGGGTCCGCTGATGTCTCAATAATTATTTTTCAGCATACTATATATATATATATTTATATAATATTACTATATAATATATATTATATTATACTATATATATATTATATTATATAGATAATATATACTATCCTTTCTATATAATATATATCTATAGTATATAGTATATAATAATATAGTATAATATATAGTTATATATTATGATAGAGTATATTTACAACGTCCTCTTCCCAATTACTCAAGAAACAATAAAATATTTAGAGGGACCACACACAGTTGAATTGAAGTCATAAAGAAGCACAATTTTCTTTAAAACACTGATAAAGAATGACTAAAATAGCGGACTTGTACTCCCAAAACTTTTCATCAAATAGTTTTATTAGTCACATATAACTTAAATTTATAATGGGAAAACAAACATGACAGGAAGGAGGAAGGAGGAGAAGAAGAGAGCGAGAGAGAGAGAGGAGAGAGCAGAGGGAGGATCAGACTAATGTTCATGGAGAGGGACATGAAATGAAAATTAATAAAAAAAAAAACTCTTACGACAGAGTAGGAAATTTCTAGGTAAGTCATATTGAAAATCAAGTATAAATCAGAATTCAGGAAGTTAGGTGTATATTTGTTTGATTTTATTTATTTGTGCTTTAATCAGTTTTTTTATTTTTTTTAATTTTTTTTATATATATATTTGATTTTTTTATTTGTGAGACATCGTACTACATTTATTCTTTTTTTAGACAAATTATAATAGATACGTTTATTCTATATTGTTTTAATATTCCTTATTGATAGTTCTTAAATGCCTTAAATATGTAATAATAAGTTTAGTAAATGTAATTATTATTTAGTTTCTAATTAAGTTAGTTAAATTTATATATATATATATATATTATCATATATATATAGTATATATAGTATATATACTATATATATATATTATATATAATATATATATATATTATATTAGTATTAGTATATATAATATATATATATAGTATATATATATATATAATTATATATATATATATATATATATATATATATACTTTTATATAATATATTATATACGTATAGTATATATATATATATTTATAATATATATATTAATATAATATATATAATATTATTAATTATTATATATATATATAGTATATTATATATATAATATATATATTATAGATAGCAGTAAGAATATACTATTACCGTAGTTATATATATATAGTATATATATAATATATATATTATATATATATATATATATATATTAGTAATGAATATATATATATATTATATATACTTATTATATATATTACTATATATGATATTTATTTATATATATACCGTATATATATATATATATAGGACCTTAAGAATAACATAGGTTCCCTCAAAATAATTTAGTATTGTAAAGGTTGGTAATAAATTTTTATATCAAAATTAAAATTAAAAATTCGATTGCTTATAGTCAGCAAATTTATTTTTTTATTATTTTATTTTGCTTCAAATTTTATTTAATTTTTCTAGGTTTATTTCAACTGTATATATATATATTTGATGTATATATATATATATAGTATAATATATTTATATATATTATATATATATGACATATATGTATTATATATTATTATATATCATATATATATATTATATATATATAGTATATATATATATATACTATATAAGTATACCATATATTAACTTATATATATATATAATGGTCAGATTTTTTTAATGCTCACCGTATGTAACTAGATCATGTAACCAGAGAACGGCAGGTCCTACAGTAAACAAATTATATATTTGGAATCAGGGCCGAAAATTTCTAGGATGGATTTACTTTTTTTTTTTTTTTTTTTTTTTTTTTTTTTTTTTTGAAGTTAATTTTTTTTTTTTGAACTAACAGGAATACCCTAGGGTAAACGCAAAGATGGCGGAGTCGGGGTCTCGTCGGCCCTCCGGTGGGACGACGGGGGACTAATTCCCCCCTTCCGGGGATGGTCTCCGGAAACACCCCGCTCTTTAGGTCTTTGGGTGTCACCGGGGGGGTTACTCCGCCATCCCCGTCCGGGGTATGAAACGTCCCCCCTTCTGTCCCCGTCGGCTCGAGCCCCTAAATTTAGTGAAATAATTTTGTTTTTTTTTTTGGAAAATTTTAAGTTTGTTTTTTAGGGGCTCGAGCCGCACGGACAGAGGGGGGGGGCCGAAACGACTTTACATATAATAAGCCTTATACGCTGATTCCAAATATGTATTTGTTTTTCCTGTAAGTGTCATACTTTTCGAGTTTTTTTTTATTTGTTTTTTTTTTACATTCCGAGGTAATAACGTTTTATACGCTGAATTCCAAATCTGCATTTGGTTTTCCTGTGAAAGTGTCATTACATTTCGAGATTAATTACTCCTGCCTTTTTCCATGGGAATTATGCCCTTCAAAAAAAAAAACTATTATGAAACTGGATAAGTTTTAATTTAAAGTTACCAAAATCGTAACAAAATATCTTGTTTGGTAGTCGCTCCTTTACCTTGGCAATCTCTGACTCTGCTCTCCTCCATCTGCATCTCTTCTACTCTCCTCTCTCTCGTCTCTGCTCTCTCCCATTCTTAAAACTCTCTCTCCTCTCTCTCATCCCATTCTCTCTCCTCTCTCTCTCTGCTTCTTCATCTTCCTTGCTTCTCCTCTTTCTCGTCTCTCTCTCCTCGTCTCTCTCTCGGTCCTCATCTCTCTCTCCTCTCTCTTCTCTCATGCATCCTCTCTCTCTCTCTCTTCTCGCTCTCTCTCTCATATATATATATAGTATACATATATATATATATATATAGTAATATATATTATATATATAATTATATATAATAACTATATAATATATATATATATATATTATATATAAGTATAACTATATATATAATATATATATATATATAATATATTTATATCAATATATATATAATATATATATATATATATATATATATATATATATATATATATATATATATAATATTATATATCATTATATATATATATTATATATATTAATAATATATATATATATCATATAATAAATATATATAATTAAGTATATTATATATATTTATATAGTATTATATTATATAGTATATATCTATATATAGTAATATATATACTATATATATATATATATATATATATATATATATTTATATAGTATATTATATAATATATATTATATATATATATTACAAACAACATATTTCTTTTTAAAAGGAATCATTAAAATTTGAAATAATGTACTTTCAAATTAATAGAAATAAATTGAAAATGAAAATCTTTTTTTAACCTAATTTAATTTTACCCAAATAATTGAAAAATGTTTTAAACAAATAGTAAACACCTTTTACCTAAAAATATTTACTTTACACAATCAAATACGCGGGACATTCATATCACCATGAACCAATATATATATATATATATATATATAATATATATATATATAATAATAAATATATAGTATTATGTATATATATATATAATATATATATATATAATATTATATAGTACTATATATATAGCTATATATTATATATTCATTTAGCAATATATGTAATTTCTTTATGAGATATCTATAGCATAATATCTTTTCTACTAGTAGTAATAACAAATAATATATATATTAGATATATAATAATATATATATCTATATATATATATATAATATAGTATATATATATATATTATATATATATATATATATATATATATATCTATATATATATTAACCGTGTTATATATTATATTATATATAAGTATTATATATAATAGTATATTATATATTATATATATATATATATATTATATATTATATATTATATATTATATATTATATATTATATATATATATTATTATACATTACATAGTATATATTAAATATTATTTAT
>JABUQX010062600.1:0-2500 GCA_015478945.1 Trachelipus rathkii | reverse complement strand
TGGAGCATGGTCTCCTGCGGGATCGTTGTCAAAGCGTTTGAAGAGTTTCACTGAACCTATTAGTGTGGAAGAAGCTGTATTAGTGATCTCGTCTTACATACTGGGCTCGAATCACGGACACCTACCATACACTAGCTCACTCAAAGGTTGCATTGTATCAAATGGTGCACTTACACTCGTCTCGGGCTTACTCCTATACGTACGCAGGAATGAGCCAGGAATCTCTAATCCCTACCATGTTGTATATTGTTGATAGCTAGTGTACCTCTGTGGCACGACCTGTAGCTCATTGTGTACTCGCGGAAACGGATACAGTGAGCTGATGTGTGAGCATAACAATACAAATAATAATGCGAATCATGATAATAATAATTACTCCTATATACTAATAACAATAATTATTTGAAAAGTAATATTATTATGATAATAGATGTAATCAAATAACTATGAGACGTCACGGAACATGAGAGCAAGAGAGACTCGACAGTAATAAAAGACTTAAACTAATAGATAGATAATATGAAGATCATACTATCACGCAATAAATCTCGCAATCTCACACGCTATATATATAGCGTGAACATATCCGTACATCCAATTTATAATTATTGACTCAATCCGCTCCGCTAATTCGAATCTAATAGTGACATCACATAATCAATATCTTATATATATAACAGGATCACATATCCCGAGCATCACGATAATCAATCTGCAATCACGCTAATACATCTAATTATAGTGAAATAATCTGAGAAGTTAATGAATGCGAATTAAGTAATAATAATGATATTAATATAATATCATTATGAGAAAATAATAAAAAATGTACATACTGATAAATAATTATATTATATTTCGATCTATTTATCATGGAGAGAGAGTATAACAATAATATTAATTGAGAGTAATATTTAATATTGATATATTTCGAATTTCATGATGAAATAATATATAATAAATATAATGAAATATATAATAATTAATAATTAATATATATAATAATAATATATAATAAAAATAATATATATAATATAATTAATATAATAAATAAATAATATATAATATATAAATAATAATGTAAATAATTAAATAATAAAATAATATATATAATAATAATAATATAATAAATAACAATATATAATAGTATTATATTATAATATAATAATTAATAATAATAATAATAATAATTAATTATAATTTAATAATTAAATATATAATATATAATATATAAATAATAATATATAATAATAATAATAATATATATAATAATAATAATATACTTATAATCTCTCGGAACATAATATCATACCTATATATCACATCATACATCTTGCACCTTCTTAACTCATTTACCTACTAAATATAAATACTTTACAGGGTAACTTATATTTAATGAACTCAAAACTAATGTGTAATGGTACAAAGTATAATTATCCTCTCAAATTATGTCCCTATACTATATTTATTCGTAAACCCACCCTAGTAATTAAGTAGGATGTTTGACTCATATCCAGAATAGTTGCAAAAAGTCCATAATAACCGAATACCGATTATTCGGCTAATAAGTATTCGGTATACCGAATATCCTGAATATTACGCAGAATAAATCTACTATCTCGCTATTCGGTATATATAATCATACCGTAATAAAATTATTATATTTTACTAAAGTTATGTCAATTCCATTATATAGGGAAATAAATAAAAGTGAATATACTTACTCACCTACTGAGTACATAAACAATAAAAAAGTAGGATAAATTTTTCTTAGGATGGACTTTTATGTAGCAGATATATAGTAATTCGGGGGTGCTGATTGGTGCTGATTCCATATATATTTCTCGGATTATAACTATGTATAATCTACATACCTCGATATATTAATACTGTAGTTAATACCTACAGCTCTACGTCGGTGGATCCCTATTTTCGATCTCAGAATTCAGGATTGTGTGTGGTGCTTTAATTATTACCCTTTAAGGATTATTAGTGAACTGAGAATACTTCGATGTGACAGCGACACACGCTATCTGACTAAATGCTAAGACTGTTTATAGACGTGAGTCTCTGAGCGCTCTTCTCCGCACTATATCATACTTGGGTTCGCCAGTAAGCGAGCATAAGTATTACCGCTGAGCTCTACTGGCATGGGTGCGTCGAATATATCTGGTATTATGCATTTGTTGTTTGGGTAATCGTGCTCTCAATGTACTGTGCCTCTTAGACTGCTTGTATGCGAAGTGAAAGAATTCGCTCTCTCAATGATCTGACGCAACTCAAAATGCTCATCTTATCATTTTGATACTCAATTCTTCAAAATATTACAGTAAGTAGCAGTAATTTTTTTTTTCTAAAAATCTAGAAATTTTCGCAAAGCATGATTAGTTTAGTCTGAAATTTTCCATGAAATTAAATTAACATCGTAATGTTGCCGTTCGTTTCGTCATTTGTTCACCAGTGGGTTGTACTGAACGTTTCTTGTCATGCTACTATCTTC
>JABUQX010062599.1:17500-22842 GCA_015478945.1 Trachelipus rathkii | reverse complement strand
TAATAATAATAATAATAATAATAATAATAAAAATAATAATAATAATAATAAAAATAATAATAATTAAAATAAAATAATAATAATAATAATAATAATAATAATAATTAATAATAAAATAAAATAAATAATAATTAATAATAATAATAGATAATAAAATAATAATTAATAATAATAATAATAATAATAATAAATTAAATCTTAAATAAAGGAAAATACTTATGAAATATAAACATTATTATCGTTAGAACGCAGTTGGGCTGTTGAGCTTTGATAGAGTCTTGCTGGCTAAGTGAATAAAGGTTTGAAGGTATAGATCCATCAACACTGTGTTGCATTTCAATAAATTGTGCAAAGCATTGGAAGTGATTAAAGCCACACCATTCGTTGCTCTTAGTTTGGAACTAGTAAGATCATGATTCATTGGGCAAACACTTAAGATGTGAACCTTATTGAAGTCTTGTTACACTTCAAATATTGTCAAAGTTTTATCAAAACAAATAATCCGATTTATTTGTTAAAACACTTGCTTATTTTGAATTTTTTCAGAGCATATACTTCAAATATTAAAAGAAATAATTAAACCACATAATCAATAATTATTTGAGAAAACAACCAAATCATGTGACTAATCTTTTTGAAGGCAGAACAATTTAAAATATGGAACAATGTAAGTAAAAATCACATATCATGTATTTATTGAGAAAAGCAACCTAATCATTTAAGTCTTATTGAAGCAACAAATTCAAAATATGGACAATTGCTAAGTTAAAATAACTGACAATTATTTATAAGTAATACGCCTAAACATTGCAAAACCTGAGCTTCAAACTTCAAATATAGGCCAAAAGGTCAAACCCACTGACAGATTCTCAGTTGAGAAAACGCTTTGAACATTGTGATCTTTATTGGGACTCACACATAAATATGGAGAATATACTCCATTAACCTTTGCTGTTCTACTTACAAAAAAAAGTTTTAGATAATAAACTAATAATTCTAATATATTTTCCAGGTGATTTATGGTGATTGTTTAGGAGTACTGTAATATTGAAAACCTTCTGATATTCATCCAGAGAGCAAGGTACAGTTCATCAACAAATCAACCCGTCACAGGTTTCATCGACGTAAAACAAAATATCTCCTTCGAAAAAGATCTTCATCATCAAACTCGTTGGAAAGAAGTGACAGGTCGGTTTCTACTTTGGAAAAAAAATGAATTATTTTCCCATTAAGTATGTGATTTGTTGCTGTATTATGATTAAAACGATATAGTAGTTTAGTTGTCTTTCTTTAACAGCAGTTTTATATTCTTGTTTCTAAAATTGTAATGGTAGTTGATGACTTTATTGATTAATTATTAATAGTAATGATAGTTGATGATATTATTATTTTAATATTAATTAGTTAATAGTTGTAAATGATAGTAGCGTGATGCAGCAGTATAAGTTGATAGTGTATCGTATTAGTAAAACTAGAATTAGTTTTGGTTGTAATATTAGAAACAATTATTTTATTAGTAGTAAAAGTTGTTGGAATAATAGTGATAGACTCTGTAACTATAATAGCAATATTACTTGATTTTTTTTTGTTGTGGTAGTATAAATGTGTTGAAATAGTAGTATTTGTTGTGGAAGTAATTCTAATAGTAGTTGATATTGTTGGAGTAGTAATCATGTGTGTACAAGTTTTTATAGTAATAGTATTTAAGTTTGTCTTTGTTTTTGCTGCTGTTCTTGTTGATTGCTGCTATATGTTGTTATTGTTGTGTGTTGTTATTTGTTATTATTTGTTACTTTTTGCTTTTGATGAATTTGTTGATATTGTTACTGTTGTTTTTTATTGTTATTGTTTCATTATTTTTATTGCTATGGTAGTATTGTTTCAGTATTATTAATTTTAATGATTAATATTAGTACTTATTATTATTATTATTATTATTATTATTATTATTATTATTATATTATTATTATTATTATTATTATTATTATTATTATTATTATTATTATTATTATTATTATTATTATTATTATTATTATTATTATTATTATTATTATTATTATTATTAATTATTATTATTATTATTATTATTATTATTATTATTATTATTATTATTATTATTATTATTATTATTATTATTATTATTATTTATTATTATTATTATTATTATTACTTTGATTATTATTATTATTTTATTATCATTATTATATATTATTATTATTAATATTTTTTATTATTGATTATTGAATTATTATTATTATTATTGTCATATTATATTATTATTATTATTATTATTATTATTATTATTATTATATAATTATTATTATTATTATTATTATTATTAATATTATTATTTATCTATATCATTATTATTGATTATTATTATTATTATTATTATTATTATTTTTATTATTATTATTATTATTATTATTATTATTATTATTATTATTATTATTATTATTATTATTATTAATATTATTATTATTTCTTAGATATGAGAAACCTTCAAATTTTAACTCTTTTGGATACCAGGAATCTCATCTTGGAGGCTCCATAAAAAATATTTATTATTATTATTACTATTTTATTATAATTGGTTAAGCACTTACAAACAGGATCATAAGGTAAGAGCATAACAATGCATTCAGGTTTGTGATGTTGGCAACCTTCGTATTCAGTAAATTTATTCATGTGTGACAAATTATTTACGTGTTTTTCTTCTTACATTTTTACCATTAACTTTGAATCACCCAGTCATATTTCTTAGTCTTCCTGGTCCTCGATACCCTTATAGGTTGTGAGGATTGTCTTGTTCGCTTGTATTCCTTCTTTAAAGCTTTATTGATAGTCTGATGCTCCTACCAAACCTAATTAACCAGCCATTCGTGATAAGCTCATTTAATTTTAGTTTTAATTTGCAGTCTTATCACTAGATGTTGGATGACGTTTGTAGAAATAAATCTTTACGCATAGGTATTATAAATTTTTTTATACAGATAAAACACACGCTCGTACGGGCAGAGTTCTAATCTAGGAGAAGGTGTACTCAATTAACGTCCAAGCAGGACGAAGTGAAGCCCAAGGAGAGAATAGCTCACATTCTCCCACGGCCGACCAGTTTGAGCGAACCTGGGATCTCGCTTGTTTCCGATGCTCTACCACTAAAGCTACCGGGCTTTATTTATATAAATAAAAATAATATATATAATATACTATATATATTATATAATATATATATATATATATAATATATAATATATATATATATATAATATATATATTATAGTATATATATATATATATATATATATTATATATATATAATATTATTGATATAATATATATAAATATATAAATATATATAATAATATATATATAATATATATATATATATATATATATATTATATATTATATATATATATATATATATATATATATATATATATATATATATATATATATATGCACATATATAAATACATGCATAAATACACACGCACATACGCATACATACACTCATATACATACTATTATTATCATCAATAATATTATTATTAAATTGCTAAACACTATATTTCACTATTAATCACCAGTAACAATTTTTAATATAATATTATTATTATTGCTGCACTGCATTATGTTTAATATAATATCAATAGCCTACACAAGTCATCATATATTATTTAATTATTTACCACTATTCACTATATTAAAAATTTTCATTAACATTACACTGTATTATTATTATCATTATCACCACAATCACTGTTATTACTACCATTAGTATGTTTGTTATCTATATTCCACTATATATTAATATTATTTACCACTATTCACCATATTAAAAACTATCATTAACAATATTATTATCATTATCATCACAATTACTGTTATTACTATTAGTATGTTAAACGATATATTACCACCATTCGCGAAAAGATAAATGTGATAGAAGGTGTTTCCAGCCCCTTGCTAACACTGAAAGAGAATTTTGGAAAATTTACTTCACATGACTCGACGATAGACCTGGGAAATACAGCTCCACCTTCTACAATTTAGAATTTTAAATTTCTTCTTTATAATTTTATTTTTTTATTTAATAATTAATTACCCAAAATAGCCAAAATAAATGATTGCAAAAATTTTGCTGCTACTCGAAACCAGAATACAAATGAAATAAATTTAAATGTTTAAAATTTTGCATTTTTAAATTTTACATTTTCTTTTTCCTTGAAATTTGTAGCCTCCATGAATGAATCAAATGCTTTCTTTCTCTCTCTCTTCTCTTAAAATATTCCAATCAAATCTTCAGTAGATTCCCAGATTCGACTTCATCTCTTCCATAAATCGCCTCTGACTATCCTTCTTCTTTCCAATCTCTCTCTCTCTTCTGGTCCCTCTGTATTTTGCCTCCCCTCTGGTTTATACTGAGTCCACACTCGATGACGGTTGAATAATTTTGGATCTAATATATAACCATTTGGTTAAGGAGTTTCTTTTCCATCTCGTAAATCGATACATCATCATCCCATGGCCTCCGTGCATCCAGAATCCATCACTTATTTTTATTTTTATTTCATAAGTAACTATAGTCAGTTTGTCGTTTCTTACCTTTACACTTGTGAGCATGTAATATCATAACTTAATTGGGTTGATTTCTTATATACTATTTGAGGTAATACCCCAATAATTATTTGTGTTCTCCTTTATATTGTGCATTTTACGTAAATAAAAATGTATCATTTGGCATGTACTGTTTTCTTTCAGTAAATATACCCCTCTTCCCAATATCCCCTAGAATCCAGAGAATATTTTACTTACTGGCTCTGGCCAATCTGTACTCATTCATGATGCAACAATTCTTCGATTTTCTTTCCACTTCTTTGTTTCTTGGGTGAATTGGTTCTTAGCGCTCTGTCATGGGCTGCCAAAATAGTTCTTTAATCATCCTCTTTCATTACCATTTCATTAAACTTCGTAGGTCAATACGTATATTTACATAAATACTTCATCCAGTCAATTTCTGCATCTTTCCAAAATGGTATTTTCCACGTTCGACATCTCCTTTATTTCATTTATTTTTATTTTTAAGTTTAAGTAATTTAATTTCATTCTCCAATGATCCATCATTTATTCTTTCATTTACATTTCAATCTAAATTCCTTTTCCGTAAATAGTCATTTATATTCTTAATTAATTGAAACTGATGTAGGTTTAGTCTTTTCTGGATCGTAAACCCATTCCAAGAATCAATCTTCTTTCTATTCAAAATACTAACCAATTTGCAGTAATTTAGATTTGCATAATATATCTGTATGTGGTATTATTTGCCTATAGCTGTGT
>JABUQX010062599.1:0-12500 GCA_015478945.1 Trachelipus rathkii | reverse complement strand
CTTTTTAACTAACTAGCATATTGAACGACAAGTGAAATTGTCTATACATACTTATCTTCCATAGAATAAACTCATCCTCGTCCTGTTGCTCTTGGGAAAACAGCATCCTCACCCGTCATAGAAATCTCTTACCGCTACTTGAGACTACTCTCATTCTGTGTTTGCAGCACAGCCCAATCAACTTATATCCACGTTTATCCCGTTTGTTCGTGTTAGTCATGATGTTCTGACCATACCCGTGTTATGGTTCCTAAATTGTCGGTTTTCTATCGTTTTTGAGCATGATTAGTCTACCTAACTGCGGTTTCACGTATTACATATCATTCCAGATCTCGATATTTATTGCTCTTGACTGTGCATCGACTTCTGCGATCTCACTCTGTGTCAATACTAGTATTTATATTAGGTCATTGTTATATATTATTATTCTTACTATATCTTATTCAATTCTATCATATGATATATAAGTTGATATAGATATCTAGTTATATATATCAGTCCATATTATTGCTTCCTTTTATTATCTACATATTTATTAGCATACTTTAAATAATATACTTGTAGAGTATCTACTTTCACGTTTGTTTAGTAATATTTACTGTCTGCGTCCATAGTTTCAATATTATATAACTAATCTGTTATATATATGTGTATCTATTATTAAGTATAATCTAATACCATCTGCACATTATATAATACGTATAGAATATCTTATCTAAATTGATTACTATGCTTATCAGAGGTTTTATGATTTCTAAGACTTATGTATTATAATATTATTGTCATAGTATCTTGATACAGTATGATATTTTTCACTTCTACGGATCTATATTATGTGTACTCTTAGTTTGTCTTATACTCGGCCCAGTCTTCACTGCTATAGTACGTAGTTCTTATTAGCTACTGCTTATTAATAGATATTTGAGATTGTGTTTAGTTTAATTAGTGTATTTACTATTACTTAATTTTATTTTGATATGTTACTCTATATTTATTATATATACTAATCCCTGTTTGTTAGATATGGCTTTCAGGTTATACATTATTTTATTGGTATAGGAGCTCTTCCTATGCTATTGATCCTAAATTTTACAACACTAATCTTTCGTGTATTTAAATAATAACTCGAATTAATTACATTTGTAAAGCTTTAAAAGTTCTTTATTACTCTCGGATAACGCCTCACAAGTTTTCTCCGGTCCTTCACTTGATCGATGCTTCTTCATGGTGAGATTTGCTTCATCGAGACCAAAATGCTCTCGCGTTATAATATGGGTAAATGATATGCTGATCTCTGCTTCTTATCGAATCGCGTCCGGTTGGTTGTGTGGTCGTTGTTTATGTGCTGTTTTATTTTCTCAGTAATTCTTGGTTATGAATTTTTGTCTTTGACCATAATAGAATATTTTGTAGTTATTCATCTATATTAAATTTCACCTCCTTTAGTATTTTACTATTAATTTAATTGTAACGTTCTTGTAATGCAAAAATTCTATTAGTTTTTCTTTTTTCGTGTTTCTGATTTGACGTTACAGTATGGGTTGCAATATTGTCTATATTAGTCATTCTATGATTGTATTTTCGCTTTGTCTGATGCTGGTCAGGCGTGCATCTTGGTGTCGCCTCGTCATTTCTACTGGTTCATTTTAATCGTTATGTGGTAATTTCGCTCTTAGTCAAATATTATATAGAATTTATAGCTTTAGCGATGTTATCATGTTAATAAATATCCAAACACCTCCACATCCGTCCGTCTCTGCATTCGCGAATTGGCAAAAAAAATAAATTGAGATCTGCTGCTTGTTAAGTCAGCTCTTGTAATTTACATATGGTGTTAGTAGCTTAGTCGTATTATCGATATACATAGTATACCTCACCTACTATATCGTTATATAAGTTATAGTAATATATATTTGGTCTGACGATTAGTTGTCATATAGAGCTATATTATATCTTGACTTCAATGTAGCCGTTACTTAGTTATATATATTTAATATATATACTATATATAGATAATAGATAGGTTATCGATAAGCTAAAATAGTCGTCTTTAATATTGAATATGATTTCTTTGTATATATGTGTTTAGGTATCTAACATATTTGTATATATATATATGAGAAATATCAGCGGTATCTATATCTTATATTATTCATTATACCTACCGTCATATATATATATTACTTATAAACAATATAAAGCTTTTTGCAATGCTCAAAATAGTATAGGTTAAGATATTAATAGTAGGTTATATGTATAGCTAAAATAGCGTCTTTAAGTATTGAATATGATTCTCTTTTTATATATATTTTATCTATAATTATATATATGTAATTCGAGTTTTACCCACCAATCTAACAAGTTGGCTGGTATTGCTCGTTTTCTTAGATTAGTAATTGTGTGTACCAGTGGCACGGGACGGGTCCGTATCTTTGTGTTCATTGAAAACTTCGACACAATCAGATTATATGAAGGAGGATTTTAGAATGTCGATACGTATGTACTTTTGCATTATGTATATATTCAAATTATTGGAAGTTTGCTCAGTTCGAAAACATCAATTTTATGTCTTTTCTGCAGAGAGAAGTTTCTATATTCTCATATATACCCAGCATGCTAATACTCTTTCCATCTTGGTAATCTTCATGAAGTGTTGGTAGGACGCGCAAGTATTTCCCTTGCCACAGTGTTTTACTCAAGGTGGCGTGCGCCGTCAAACATTTGTTTGCTACAGCGTTTCCAACAGAAACTTGACAGATCATCATTATGATTCTAGTCGTTTTTTGGTGGATAGTTTTCAATCTATTTTCACTTTTACACCTCTTTGCAAGTCGGTCGTTGTTCTCAATCGCTACTACTCTGTGTGATGCAGTCTCAGAAATTCTCTTCTAGTGAATTCTGTCTACATTTCTGAGTTGTACTTGTAGAAGTTGTTGGTTCCTGTAGATTGTTTTTCTTTTAATGGGATTGCGATTAAAATAGACTTTTCGGAATTGACATGTCTTTTATCTCGTTCGAAACTGGTCAGGTCCATCATATCAAGTGTTACCATTTTCTAATCTGTTGCTATATACCTCTCGTTTGTGTTAACAAAAAAAACTAGCCTTTTATAATTACGGGTATCTCTTAAGTATAGATCGTAATAGTATAAGGTCATTAATTTGCCCATACTTAGAAACACAATAGCGTTTGCCTTACTCTTCCTTAGTTTGAATTGTACATCTTTCATTCTTTTAAATACTCTTATCACCATTTTTCGATCTTCGAACGATGCGTCTGTCAATCACCAATTACTTCTCGGCTTGAGACTTAATGGTAATTACAGCTGGATGTACAGAAGCTGTACGAGCGTAGCTCTTGATTTTTTGTAATTTCTTCCAAATGGTTTCAATAGGCTTAATGCCAGGATTCAGTAACTGTGATCACATATATCATTTTCCACATATTTATTAAGAATGTGTAACTTTGGGTAATACGAAAAACTGGCAGTTACAATAAGCTATAGAGTTTCTGTTGAGTCAATACTATCTTTACATCATAGTGAAGAGCGTTGTACCTATTCCAGCGAGTACTTGGAATGATTTTTGGTTACAACATTAAATATGAATATCCCAAGGCGGTTTTTGATGCCTTCAAACTATTTTCATTTTCATTTTTCATTTTTCATTTTTCTTAGGTATGTTATTATAAAAATTCTTTATCAATCTCGACAATAAACTATCCGCGCAACATCTGCAGGCAAAGCGCGATGCGGATATGCGATCTTTAATAATGTGTGATGCTCCGCTGATGCAATGCGGATGCGGGAATTTACTGCATCACAATACTATATATATATTATATATATATATTATATTATATATATAATAATATATATATATATATATATATAAATATATATATTATATATATATATAATATATATTTATATATTATATCATATATACTATATATAATATATAATATTATATATATATAATATATATTATATATATATATAATATATATTATATTTTTGTATAATATATATTATATATATATATATATATATATTATATTATATATATAATATATATATATATATATATATATATATATATATATATATATATATATATATATATATAATATATATATATATAATATATATATATATATATATATATACCCTATATAAGTATAGGCCGAAGTTAAGACACTAGAAGTTTGTAAGACATCTGCATGCATGTCAAAGAAGGGATGCAAACCTGTAGGAGACTATTTGAAAGTCTCCTGCATACCCTTTTAAATATAAAGGTGTCTCTCCTCCCATTCTTATTGTAAACCCAAAATGTCTTGGCTCTCCTCCTAGCAACAAGGAGAAGATGCCAAGGAGAGAGAGCTGTGATTGGCTGAAGGCGGGAATGCCGCACTGAGTCCCTTCACATTCGTGGTCTTTTATTTAGGATCTCGAGCAATGAGGTCATGTTAGAGATAGGTTCCGTGCCCATTATTGATAAAGTTAAAATTACAAGTGTTTTAAAGTAATTAGAACGATATTAATGTGCATATTAACCTGTCATTTATCAAGTTGAATATTTCCTGTCATAAATCAATTCCACTATTAAATTAAAGCACATCATAGAAAGATTTATCATAATCACCGGACCAGATTTTCTAGTCAGAAATTAATATTCAGGGATTAAAGCGAGTTAATCCATTAACCCATTTTTGGGTAAACCCAGAAGTGACATCGGAACCAATAAAAACAATAATTTGAATCAGATTTTGGTGCTAAATTGCTGGACTCAAAAAAAAAAAAAAAAAAAAAAAAAAAAAAAAAAAAAAAAAAAAAAAAAAAAAAAAAAAAAAAAAATCTTTCATTTTCTATGTTACTTAGCGCTTAAATCAGTGTGTTGTGACTATTAAATAAAATTGTTTTGAGTTTAACCTATACAAACGTAAAAATAATTATTATATAAACTTAAATAATAAATTAAAAGCCGTTGTTATATCTGAGGAAAGTGTGCAATAGGAAAAAAATCCGCTATCGCCCACAGTTAGATTTCAAAACCCAAGCCTTTCTTAGGCCTATTATCTTAAGTGACTCTACGAAATAGCCAAATAGTCAGTAACTTTAGAGTCTATAAAATGGTCTCTACAAAGAAATTGACTCAGAAAGCTCAAGTGAAAAGCTCCTCACGAGGAAATAGGGGAAAAGGGAAGACGCCCTCTCCCCAACAAACTCAACTCCTCATGGATGGTGGAGGGCCATCTGGTCTTTCATCTGAAAGCGAGCTCGATGTGACGCCTAAAAATTCCCGCCAAGATGGAAGAACAAAGCGTCCTGAATATAAGTCACCATTAAAGACTTATAGCCAACTAAATTCAAATCAATTACCAGTCTTTGATACTTACGACGTAATTAATTGGCTCAGCGCTACTACAGCGATTTTCAAGTTGAATCATATTGACGATTCCCATGAGCGAGTTCGTTTATTAGCGCCAATATTACCAACAACTTTGGTATCAAAAATAAAATTTCCACTTCTAGAAAATGTTTACAGAATACTTTTGGAGGATATCGAACGAACTTACCTCCCAGCATTAAGAAATAGAATACGGGACGTATTTAAGCAAGGCATGCGCCCAGAAGAACTACCGAGCGAGTATCTTGATCGGGTAAAAGGAGTCCTTGGCAACAAGAGCTTCGAAGTATTATTAGAACATAACCCAAAATTCGCTGTAGATCTATTTCTTGAACAAATGCCTGTAAACGTCCAGATGAGTGTGTACTCTCTGGCTGAAGAAAACGACTTACATAGAATGGTGAAAGTAGCAGATGATCTTTATAAAAATTTCGTACAGAAAGACAGAATACAACATCAAAATTACGACCAAACATGGAGTTCTGTAAACGCTGTGCGTACGAACATAGACAGACACGAAATAGACGCCACTGGCCCAAAGAATATCGCGCAAAACCCGGTCCACACACATGACACCACTCCATCCAATGACAGCCATCTTTCCACCCAGCTGGCACAGCTGGCGAACACAGTCTCGACGCTGGCCGACACTATACAACAGCTGCTTTAAGGTCAACTCCACGCAGCTGAGAGAGGTAATATGAGAGGCGACAAAAGTCAGTCTAGACAATCAAGGTCAGACAACAATAATGGATATTCGAACACTTTCAATAACGCTGTGCAAAACCTCTGTTATTATCATTCTTGCTTTTTATATAAAGCCTATCGATGTGAAGGAGTTGAATTCCCTTTGTATTCATTACTCCATAATAATGGTGAAAGAACCACCACCTCACAAAATTCGGAAAACTAGATAATCGACTGTCGACAATACCACCTCCTCAATACGACAGTCAGGAAAATCTAGTCACAGGAAAAGAGGTTCCTTTACCCCACAAGTGCAAGTTAATAAACGATCATTCAACGAAAATGATGATGATGCTCAAAATAAACTCAAAAAAAAGTGTGAAAAATAAAAACGCCATTAAATAAATTAAACAATAGTAAGCAGAATACTGCCTACTAATACCGCTATTAATACTTACGACTACTAAAAAATATAAATATCAAAATAAAAATAATAATAAAAAACAATAATAATTATAATAATAATTAAAATAAAAATAATAATAATAATAATAAAAATCACATAATAATAATAATAATAATAATAATAATAATAATAATAATAATAATAATAATAATAATAATAATAATAATAATAATAATAATAATAATAATAATAATAATAATAATAAAAATAATAGTAATAATAATATCAAACAAATGAAAACAACAAAACAAGCCTGATAAAAAAATATAGCAAAAATACATTCAAAACTAGAACCTATCTCCTGTGCTGAAAATTTAAAATATAAACAATTTATTAAATAACCACGAACTGGTAGAAGGGTGTTACCTTTAATGAAAATTGTGTTAACGAACGATCATTATCATTACATGTCAAGGAATCGCATGTTTCCTTTCTAAATAAACGTAAAGGAACACCCACGGGGAGTGGTAGCAGTACTCAATATGAAAATATTTTAATTGATAAAAATATTGTCGTAAATGATTCAACTGTCTCAAGATGTTATGGTAAGCTAAATAATACAAATATTATTACAACTGTAAACCCGTTGCATGAAGGGTATATCTTCTTTAAATCAAATTTATCTAATGATATAGGTGTTATGAACCCTATAGGGGAGAGTGAGAGCAATGAAACAAATATCTTGTTAAACCCAACTGTTTTAAGCGCTGTTAACGACCGCTGTGGTGACAGTAAGACTGTTGCAGCCGATGTTGTGGTGAACGAGAAAGTTTGTAAAATCGACGACTTCAACTCTTACCAGGTTTATGACACTATAAATAAGGTAGATTATCTAATTGACACTGGGTCAGCCAAAAATATTCTGGCTGGAAGTGCTCCTGTAGATAATACGCCACCTATAGGTTATATGTTTGCTGCCAACAATACTAAAATTGCTATTTATGATATTAAAACCATTGAAAGTGACCTAAATTTAGGCCGGAAATTTTTGATACATTTTATATAGCAAATATTGATGTAAACATATTAGGTTTGTCATTTTTAAAGAAATTTCAAATGGGCATAGACTTTAAACGAGATTTATTAATAGATTCAGTCACAAATAAAAGTATGAAATTAAATAAAAATATAAATTTTAATATTAAATATGCGCATGATAACTTTCCATCTACTCTATCTTTTACTCCTCCCCCTACCTCTGTGCACGTACCTTCTAGTTCGCCTCTTTTTAATGATATCTTATTGAAATATAAAAGTTTATTTTTGAATCCATATTTACCTGAAAACCATCACATAAAATTGAAACAAATGCAAAGGTGGGACGAAATTTTTGAAAAATATAAAAATAATAAAAATAACAGAATGAGCACAGCCTTGATAGGTGAGGACGGTCTTGTAACTACTGATGAAAAGACCGCTTTTGTACCTGAAAAAGTATTAATAGAGCTGACCAACACCTACCTTATAAAGTTGAAAATCAGGGGCATCCCCCATCTCTCTCATAAACCCCGCAAAAATACCCCACACACGTATATGCGAACGAACTATATCTCGAGAGAATGTAATTATTAAGGTCTCTATGTGCCACTGGTAAATGTTAAGAATAATGAAACACTTAAGCTTATACCCTCTTATAGTCGTGATTTTCCTGTAAGATTTCCAGAAAATAGTCGAAGTCTCGACTTCAGAATTCATTTCAGATTTTTTTAGAGAACTAAACTAGAGAGACTAAGAATCGAAACTAGTATGATCATACCTCACCTTCAGGACGCTCTAATGTTGTTTTATCCTTGACAAGGAAAGTAGGTCTTTACTTCACTATAAGTTCTAAGACTTAAACCAGACCTTCTATTACCGTGAACTTCCTGCTTCCATCTCAGACTACCGAAAAATACTTAACACCATCACCTCTAATATCGATCGATTAGCTATACCACGATATCTATGCCTTGCCGATGCGTTTTCGTCTCATCACAATTTGTGTCTACCAAGCCTTTATCAGATATTCTCATGCATGGGGAACTCCATAGATACACAATACCGAACGATGATGATATCTTGACCACTCTCAAAACTGGAATGAGGAAACACAAAACCACTGAAAAAAAACTGAAGAGGTTACAGTGCTTATAAACATCAGTAAATCCCAAAAAAGTTCCAAATAGCTCAGAAAAGAAAATCGATTTTTAGGCTATACAATTGATGAAAACGGAATCAGAAACGAATAATGAGAAAATAAGCGAAATAATAGATACTTCCAAACCTGGACTGTTAAAGAATTAAGAAGTTATCTTTTAAAAAAATATTCTTCTACCGTTCTTCAGAGTATTGCTTCAGATATTACAGCTTCCTCTCAACCTCTTTTTAAAAGCGCAGAACCCTATGGAAATCGCCGACTCAATTGACTACCCCTCAGCGCGATAAAGCCTTTTGCCAAGACAGGGTAAAAAGGCTATCTGGATATGCAAATCGCATTCCTTATAAGCTCTTACCCATAGTATCACTCTTAAAGGCCCTTTTCAAAAATATCATTACATCAACAGACGTAGCGCTGCAGCAGGTAATTTATTCCACTACTACCGGCAGTGAATTAAACCATCACTTTTTACATACGGATATTATCGCCCCAGAACAAAAAATAGGACTATAGCAACATATTGTTAAGGTGGTTTTAACTAAACATTTAAGGGAAGTTATGGCTACCTTCTGGCAGAAGATTATACCACTCATTTCTAGACAATCAGAGAATTGTTGCAAAAGTACATAAAGATCAATGATGATAAGAACTACATTATACGTGAAATCAGAAGTTTAAACCTCTTATCCGCTTTAAAAAGTCTCGTTGGGAACTGATCACAAAAAGAAGACCAAAACCCTCGCCTTGATATATTTATTCTACCATCAAACAAACTTCCTTAATGCAAGACTTGAGATACGTATGCATTGGCCGATCAGAGTGACAAATAATTGAAGAAGAGCGGAGTCATCCAGCGACCCCCTCCCCCACGAGCCTGTGATTGGCTCAGCCTCAAGTGAACTGACCAATCAGAGACGAACAAGAAAAAACCCAAACAAAAGTGAAAAGAACAGACCTTTAAACTCATTTTATCAATTGAACATACTCACTAGACTTAAAAAAGAGTTATGCTGAAGCCACAATGAAGAATGTGGCGTAAGACGCTGTCATAAATTCCCAAAAAGGCAAGAACGAAAAGGATTTAAATGCAAAATGTAAACAAAGAACATTCTTCGAATACTTTCCGTGAGAAAATTAATGATTGGGAAAGGGAAAGATTGACGTTAGCTGTGAGACTTGAAATAGAAAAAATAAACTTAGATAAATTTAATAATAAAATAACTACTATGAAAGTAGATGAATTAAATGATGCCTTACCAATGAATACTAGAATAAATTTGATCCAAAATTGTAATGACGCCCACTTAGAGCTATTAAATCGCATCAGAAAAGAAATAGATTAATCCGGAATAAGTGAAGATCAGAAAGAGGATGATTTTATAAATTCACTGCTTGCTGGTGATGAAAAGAGCTCTTTAATTATTAAAAAACAAGAGTTCTGGTTTAAAAAGAAGCAGATTTTTTTATATGCCGATATCTCTTTAAACAATGCCAGAGTCATCCTCCCAAGCGTCAGAGTTGCCGATCTCACACGTATGACGCACCTGCAGGGGCATCTGGGTATCTCACGCTGCCATACTGTCTTGAAAGCTGGATTTTGTGTTTCGCAAATTTGCATCAAAGGTCAAAGAAGTCGTCGGGCCTGTCCTCAATGGGCAGGTGGTCCAAGTCGGAGAGGAATCAACCAATTTATGGGAAGTACAAAGAGTTTCTATAAATTTGATAGTACTTTCATGTAGATGTTCTTAAATTACCTTCCTGTCGTGGCCACAAGTGTCTATTAACTCTCATTGACCGATACTCACACTATGTGTGGGCTTTCCCGCTCAAGGATATCACCAAAGAGACAATAGTTCAAACTTTGATCAACCAGCTAATTCCGCACTGTGGAATTCCCAGCAGCCTCGTCTCAGATAATGGCGCGAACTTTACGTCACACTTATTTGAGAACGTGTGCAAGCTATTAGGGATACTTCACACCACGACCAGCACTTACAACGCCCCCGCAAACGGGAAATGCGAGATGTTGAACAAGATGATCATTAACAGCATTAGAACCATGCTGGCGGAGCCAACTATGAAAACATAAGAATGGTTGGATGTCTTGCCCTTCGTCTTATTCGCCCTCCGATTGGCCCCCATCTCTCAGAGTGGCATCAGCCCCAGCAAGTTATTGTACGGCCAGAATATAAACATTCCTGATGGCCTAGTAAGCACTTCTGTCACAGGCGGTCCAAAATCATACGACTCCTACATTGAAAGAATCACTGAATTGATGGCCAAACCCTTGGCTCAGAGAATAAATCTGCGCAATCGGAACATATTCCTCCCCAAGAATTTGAAAGAGGCGAAATTTCTATTAGTAAAGAGTCGACAGTATAATGTCGGAAAGCTATCTGCCAAGTACCACGGCCCCAATAGGGTTGTCAAGATTACAAACAGTAATGCTCATATAATAAAGGGTGATAAAGTAGTAGTTGAAAGCTTAAGAAATGTTAAAATCTTCTTCGAACCAGTCCCAGACCCCTCGGACCGAAAGAAAAACTCGGAATAAATGAAATAGAGGAAAGAAGTGGGGACAAAAGTGAATATCTTTTGAGAAAGATAAGAGTTAAAGACGATGATGTAGTAATTAATACGTGCAAAGTCATTTGTTAAAGGTATTATTTATCCATTATTTGTAGTTCTTTCCCCTTTTTTTCAAGTAGTATATTCCACTATTCTTCTTTCTACTATCCTATGCATTTCATGTACCAATCAGAAGGAGGGTGAGGAGAAATACCTGTGAAACCAAGACCCCAAGCCTCACTTGTGGTCTTGAGAAAGTTATTTCTCTTTAAAAAACTGAGATCACCAAGATTGGGCCGAAGTTAAAAGTGTAGAAGTTTGTAAGACAACAGCATGCATGTCAAAGAAGGGATGCAAACCTGTAGAGGCTATTTGCAAGTCTCCTGCACACCCTTTTAAATATAAAGGTGTCTCTCCTCCCATTCCTATTGTAAACCCAAAATATCTTGGCTCTTCTCTTAGCAACAAGGAGAAGATGCCAGGGAAAGAGAGCTGTGATTGGCGGAAGGCGGGAATGCCACGCTGAGGCCCATCACACTCGAGACTCTTAGATAGAACTCCGAGCAATGGAGTTGTGTTAGAATAGGTGTGCCAATATTATTATTGTTATTAATTACGATATAATTGTGCATATTAACCTGTCATTTATCAAGTGAATATTTCCTGTCATAAATCAATCCACTGATTAAATAAATCTACTACATAGAAAGATCTCTCATTAATCCACCGGCAGATGTATAGTTCAGTAATTAATATTCAGGGGGATTAAAGCGAGTTTAATACATTAACCCATATATATATATATATATATATATATATGGCTTTATCATTAGGCATATGGCTTCTTCCATATGCCCTGCAGTCGACTTGTGCTCAGTGATAGGCACGATATAAATATCGAGAATGATAATAACAGAGATGTTGCACAGCGTTATTGAAAGCATTCGAATAACCATTACTATCAGCTGACCTTGATTGTCTAGACAGACTTTTATCGCGTCCTAAATTACCTCTCTCAGCTGCGTTGTGTTGACCTTGAAGCAGTTGTTGGACTGTGCTCACCAACTCTGACACAGTTTTCGTAAGGTGGTTCATCTGGCGCGACAGATTGCTATCGCTGGGTTGGGCGGCGTCATGTGTGTGCACCGGGTTTTGCGCGATATTCTTTGGAGAAGTGGCGTCTATTTCGTGTCTATCTGTGTGCATACGCACAGCATTTACAGAGCTCCAAGTT
>JABUQX010062598.1:7500-31072 GCA_015478945.1 Trachelipus rathkii | reverse complement strand
AAATCAAAGGGAGGCTCTTGCTAATTTGTTACTTGTGGATTTTGAACTGTTGCACTGCGTACATAAAGTTTGGTCCTTTCTACATTACTATCCAATCCTTTAACAGAATTTTTTAACAAGCCGAGTTCATCCTTTCATAGTTTTTACACCGCGATTCTCCTTCCAAGTTTTTGCTAATAATATTTTCTGTAATGCAGTGTAAAATCCTGGTACTCATACAAAAAAAATCTACCATATCTCTCTCATTTTCTCTTTTTAGTAATTCTTTCAAATGGTTCATTCAGCTGTAAGCAAGTCTATTTTTATATTTCCATTAGTTTCTAAGTTGGATTTTTGCATTTAGATTCCATAGATTGTTTTTTCGAATTATTGAACTAGAATAATATATAGTAATTGCGCAATTTTTTGCTCTATTGAATCCTTGGTGCAGCACATTAAATGATGAATTCCATCTTGTTCACATTCTCTGCGATAATCTTGGATTTGGCCCACAAAATTTATAGATGAAATCACGTTATGATACTTAGTTATGTAGCAATTGGTGATCTTTTAAAACGACCTATAATTTTCCCCCTGCAAATTGTGATGCAAGATTTTGACGAGGAAAAAAATAATCGCAGCATCATGAATACTTACAAGCTGTAGAAGTTTAAGAATAAAAACATGTCAATCATTTATATAAAACATGGCGCTCTCAATACCTGTTCTATTAATGTTTGGTGCATTATCTGTCAGTAGGACAACGAATATTTTTTTTTTTTTTAAACCCAGGACATATGCATCGTGCCAAAAGTTGGAGCTTCATTGTCCGTCTAACTGACTAGGCAAACTGTATGTACTACTGTTTGTAGATTGTTCCCCCTCTGTCCTTTGGGAAATCTCTTTTCCAATCCAATGCTCCTTACAACTTAGTAAAGCTTTCACATTGTTATATGAGGCAAGGTCCCCAAATATTTTTGAGGTTAATGATTTGTTGGAATTGTCTTGCACGTTGGAGTTGTCCTAGTTTTGTTCTTACCCCTGTTATATTAAACTACTGCTGATTGTAATGTTCCCCTCTTCCTTTGAAAATGAACTTTTCAATCCAATGCCCACTGGTAACCATACTCTATAAAGCTTCATGTTATTATGAGCAATGGTTCCAAAAATATTTGCTGTTTATGATATTGCAGTTGAAAATTTCTTCAGCTGAGGTGCATATGGTGTTCTTTGCCCTTTTATATTATTGTTGGGATTTAATTCATTTTTCTGAAAAGTACCACGTCCTGATGGAGATCTTAGGTTTGGTGGTGGACATACGTGAATTGTATTAATCCTCTCTAATCCTGCTATTCTAGAAAGGAAGAGAAAATAGGCAGATTGTCCACAGCCACGATCATTTCCCCAAATTTTAAGATGGATTTCTGTGAATTTCTCATCACTTTAAAATATGTCCCAATCTTTTTTTAAAATAAGGTGCAGTTTTTTTTTCGAACAAATCTTTTTTTTTAATAGAGTTAGAAGAGTTAGATGATAATGGTAATGGACATGTATCATCTGCTTGAACTATGCGGAATATTCATGTTTTTCTTTTTATTCGGGTAAGATTATTCGTGAAGATTCGATATTTTTTTTATCTTAATAATATAAATTTTGATTTCTTTTCAAAGATACCAGTTAAAGCGTTTGACAATAATTTTTTTTCTTGAACCTCTCTTTGGATTATCACTCTTGATAGTAATGTATCTCCTAGTTAGCGCAACAAAAGACACTCAGCTGTCTGATTATCCTTACCTTAATCTTAAGTTAAATTTTTGGGACCACTAGAGAAGACTTAATATCCAGAATGAAAATTAATTACAGATTTTCTTATTTTTATTAAATTAAAAATCTGTTAAAAAAAATTATACGAAAATAAGTATAAAAGGAACATTTCATTCTCCGCCTAGACCTCCGGCCTCCGGCCGAAAATAATTAAATTTTTCATTCTCGCCGGCCTCCGGCTCTCCGGCCTCCGCCCCAAAAAAAAAATTACTCTCCGTCCGGTGCATTCACTAATCATCGTTGTTCACTATAGAACAAGGAATGAGCGGTCGAATTGCGAATTCGAACAAATCCAATATTGATTTGAGAATTATAAGCATGGCGCGGACCTACGAATTAACATAAGTGACGCTTTTAATCAAATCTCGGTGAATATTCCCTCATGCTATAGTCCCAATTGCCAAGACTTTTTTTTTATACAGCACGACGTTGAGCAACGATTTCTCTCATTAGTGCTAGAAGGAAGATCTGGGGAAGACACGGAATATAGTTTAAAGAGTATAGTGTAGGTATATAGTATCATTGAAGATGGGATAACGAGTAGACACTATCTATAAATGAAGAATGTAATCGAGTATAGAGAATAATATGAGTTACAAGTATAGGGTAACATTTGTTAGGACATGAATGGGGTCTAATATGTGTGATTACGATGTAGAAAAAGCATGGATAATTTTTCAAGCGTGGGCATATATATTATGGCATAGGGCACTAAATTACGTACCCAGAGATATTATATAATGAGTTCATATTTGTAGGACGCTAGGTGGCAAGTCTAAGTCCTCATATTAAATGTTAGTAGGAATAGTATAAGCTCCAATATCTGAGTATTATAGTAGTTCGTAGCGTTATATAATTATATATATAATTATAATACTTTATAGGGGCGCCATGTTATGCTATAAGCCTCTGTCAGTTTTGGGATTTTTTATTATACTTTTTGAACACATAAGATTGTGCTACTATATGAATACTAACAATGAATTTGAAGTAGTGGAGACGCGAGGTATTTCATTCACAAAGACTTCGGAACAATATTACTACTGTAATTAGTTAAAGGTAATTTGGTTAGCAACATTATTTCCATGTTTTACAGGTCAAAAACCGATCTAAATTATATTGAATCTTTGACTTGAGAGATTGAAATATCATCAGCAAAGAAGGATAAATAATGAAACTGAAGAATCAAAATCCCAAATACTTTTGAATTTGGCAGATTCACAGATATAAAGCTTCTTACAAAAAATGAAAATAAAAAAAAAAATGTGATATACATATATATATATGTTACGACACTTACAGACAAAACCAATTACATTATTATGCGAATAAATACGCAAAATTAAAGCTAGGTGATGCAGAAGTATAAGGTTAAAACATGGTCTGTGAAAAGCGACAAAAAAGTTAGGGGGCTGCATCTGTAAGCAAGATGTGTGAAAGCGTAATTCTTGACCCTGGAAGCTAGTAGAATGAGATTGCGGGGTGGTAGCAGAAGACCGCGACACCCGATCACCCACCAAAAGCGTGAGGGTTTCTCTGCAGACAGACCCTCCCCGGTAGGGCGGAGGGGAGCTACACTACGTTACGAGCTAGCCACGGTGTCGATTCCACCCGAGCCAGTCAAAGGCGTTCCTGCATGAGATCCCGGCTGGACTCCCCTGCCATCTTTGCGGGTTTACCCTATGGTATTGTAGTCTTCATGTTTACAAGAAAATGTAATTAAACAACGACACAGAGTCGTAAAACGTCTTAGCAGTTTCCTATATATTCTGAATATATGGTCCGTCACACATTAAAGCTAGTCTGATTGTCATCAGGAAGATCTGGGCGAAAGATGCCAAAAGAAAGGCTATACTAAGTAATGATATATTAAGAAGAATAAATAAAAGAATATCAAAACGTGATCCCAGAAGTCGGTTCAAAAACAGTACAAACAAAGAACCGATCATCTACAAATAGCTTATACTGGCTATAGGGGGAGGGCTTCTGAAACTCAAATTGAAAAGTATCTAGGGTAAAATAAGCGTTAGTTACGAAGATAGTACATTAGGCTCAAATACGAGTGGCGAGTAGATAGGTGAGCTTAAATAGGTTAGAGTGAAAGGGAAATGCTATGACGTATAATAGGGTAAAGATCAATATTAAGCCGCGTAGTACAGGTAGATAAGACGTGAAAGATCAGTGAAGAAAAGGGCTATATATACTACTACTGTAGAAATAGATAAATGGGGATATAAGGATAAAGATATGACTTTTTTTAGGAAGGGTGCTAAGCATATATATGATAATATATATATATATAATATAATATAATATATATAATATATATATATATATATATATAAATATACTTCAGAAGCTGGAGCGCGCGACCTATACATTTTTCTATAGTAGCTGCGCAGCGCTCTGCGCCTGATGCGCCGAAATGGTGATATGCCGCTGGCGGAACCTAGTGCGCTTAGCGTCTATGGCGCCTTAATTTTTGAGTGGAAATCACAGGGGTCAGCTAGATTCAATATTGCGTCCTTGGGGGGAGCGTTCCCGCCCTATGCGCCTATGCGCCTTTGACTCCTAATCGCAGACGACTCTTTCGGACACGCGGGGAGACATTGGGCACTAGGGTAGGAATGATATAAGACACACCGCTATGATACATACTTTATTTAGCACATAAAGTTAGCTCTAAAAGGGAACTGTGTGATGCCGTAAAGGTGGGCCGATAATATTAAAGGAGTTTATGGACTTATCTGTATTTTAGACGGAAAGAAGTAAAAACCGAACACTTATTAATATGATTAGGTTATAGGTAATTGTTAAATAACCCCCGTTAAGAGCAAGGCTATATGATCTACAGCTGTCCTTGAATGTATCCTTCCCGTGTCAGTGTCCTGGTGGAATCATGTTTGTTAGGTGCCGCCCGATTTAGGGATCTCGCTAGCTTATTGACGGTGCATTGCAGATAAGTTCGAAAAATCAGTTCAAGAAGTGCCCACCTACAATGTGCATATTATTATTGAGTTAAGAACTAGGCTCGAACCAGTAGAACAGTTTATAAATATATATTAACTATGAGGAAATAGGGTATTTACTTCTTCAAACAATTTCAATGATGGTCGCAATGTATTATATAATAATAAATTGAAAGGATAAGACTATACCTCGGTATATATACTATAATCGGAAGTGAGTACTGAGAGTGCGGGATAATCATTATGAGTACAGAGGAAATCCTCTGATCCTATATATGTGACGGTGGGAATAGTGAATAATAGAAAGCATAGTATATACCTATGAACATTTAATTCAGTGATTAATAAAATAGCATATAGGAAGATTATAATATTATTATATACTATGAGATGGCAAGCTGTTCATATCTTAAAATGGAATAATAGTTCAACATCTTATATCAACTATATCTATAAGACTGAAAATATAGTTAACGTCTGCTAATCAGCTCCTGGCCTATAAAGATATTGAGTATATATAATATATATATATATAATATAATATAAAGGAAATGTCATGGGAGGATAGAAAGTACTGATATATATATAAATGGTATACTATGGTCCACTGGAGATAGTCTGAGCAATAGCAAGTACAAGTGCCAAGCTTCCTAACGATATCAAAGCATTGTAAGAGGCTCAGTGAAAAAAAAGACGATGCTTGTATATCCGTTGCTTAATCAGGCGCACACGGTATAGAGGGCGCACAGAATTAGGCTGGCGACTCGTGCTGGTCTGAGTCGGCGTTGCGGTTTCTTTAAAAAATCGTGTCTAGATGTGGCACGTATGCGCACTTTCTGCGCCTACGATGTAACTCCGCTGACTAGGTTGGCGTACCTGAAGAGGCGCATAGGCGCATTCGAGAGCGCGCCAGAAGCATCGCCTAATTGCTGCAACAGTACGGCGCCATCGTAGTGACTGGCGCGATTCGCTCATTTATTCATATATACTATATATTAAGCAAATGGCGATGTAATTACTCAACGACAGCCCAGTTGGCCAAGCTACCACTAAAGTAACTACTACTTCGTTAGAGTCAAGTGAGATATGTAACATTATAATTCGCAATATGAGAATGTGGAGATATTGAAATTACCTCACCCTGAGGAATAATGGATATATGTATATATATTATAAATTTATTGAAGATCTTTTGTATATATAACTAATATATAGAAACGATCCATATAATCATTGTTTCCTCGGTAGACATATATTGAAGATAGTTTTCCTTCAAAAAAGAAGGTAATTTCAAAATGCATATATGATTGTATGGTTTATGTTAATACAGATTACTATAGTTCATTAGATAATTTCACAGTGAAAATATAAAAGTAACTACCTCACCCACCGCTTCATTTTAATTCGTGAGAATACATTATAATTCAACAAGAGGAAATTCCTATATCATATAATTAGCGTAAGTGAAGAAAGGCGACTCTGGGGTGGTCACAATAAGGAAATCTATAACGTATCATTCTACCACACACGCATAATCAAGAGCTAATATGGTTGATATAAGCCAAAGTTGAGAAAGTCTATATATAAATTAGTGGGTGAAGAGGGGGTTCAGAGAAACCATTAAAAAGTTTAAGTAATGGACAAAAAAACAATTTAGTTTACGCCCTATATAATAATAATGATATATACTAGTATGATATGATAATATAATATTAATCTTACTATATACATTATATATACTTTTGGTGAGAGGTTGTATTCAAGTAATGTATAAGTTATGGATGTGCATAGTAAAGATTTAAATATACGGCCAATTTTTCGCATTATTATTTAATCATTGATAATAATAGAAATATAATAAGAAATTAAATTAATATGTAAATAAGAATTAAGATATGAGCATTATATAATAATATAAATAAGTATAATATATATCAATCATAATATAGTTAGTTATCAATAATAAGAAAATAGTAAAAAATCAATTAAATAAGAATAAAGTAAAATAAATAAGAAGAAAGTAAATATAAAAAATGTAAAAATTAATTAATGAATTATATATATAGATCTGCGTATTATCATACCAATGAAAACGCCGTATACACTCAGGGACGGGACATGTCATAACGATAAAAAATAAAATAAAAAAAAGAATAAATAATAATCACAAATCAATAACAGTGCAATAATTCGTTTTCTTCAGGGCCCTGTTTGTCGCAAAGCCTGTACTACAGTGAAATGTTAAACGTCACAGTCAGAGACATAGCCCGTATGGTTAATTTAAATCTCATTGATTTTTGGGAAATATGTCCGTAACGACGAGACGGATGCTCCGCGGAAACATGAAAATATGCATTAACTTCAGCAAGGTATATTGATAGGCATCAGAAAAAATTCGAATTAGAACAAATCAACTGGTTTGATTTCCGAAATAATCGATGAAATGAAAGGTAATAACCGATCTTGGCACAAAATTGATAGATTAATAAATACCATGCGTTTTACATTGTTTGAATTGACAACATAATATAATCTAACAATATTTAGTAATACAATATTTATATTATTGTACAATTAATAACATAAATTAATAATACGTATATTCCAAACTGAATCATCATCTTATAAATGCCCCATATATATACCTACATAAAAACTTGGTTATGTATCTAATAATATCACTGTGCCGATATATGATTATTATATATAAAATTCTTTAAAACCAAATTTTATAATAATAAAATAATCATACAGTATATATATAATATTTTTTATACTTAAAAAGTATATATATAATTAGTGTATATATTACATGGAGGTTAGTCGAGTATATATATATATATATATATGATATAATATAGATATATATTCATATAAAGCAAAAAAGATAATATAGATTATATACATAATTTCTATTATATAACTTATTATCAGAAGACTGATCGCAATTGCGCCACCGAGTTATGCGCCTATGCGCCTATTGGCGGCACTATCAATTCGTAGGCGCATAGGAGCAACAAGATGCAAAACATAACAATTTTATAAAAAAGAGTCAGGACTAAGCATAGGCAATGAATAGGTAGGTTCGCACAAGCCAAAATTAATAGCTGGCGCGTATAGCGCGGCTGGCGTCATAGTAATGAACAAGGAAGCAAGAGTCATTTTATGTATTACCCTATAAAAGACTAGAAAGCTAAGAGAGCAGAGATGGGACTAACAGATGTAATCATGTTTCAAGAAAAGACCAGTAGATGTGATAAGAAATCGGGAGGATAATAGATAATTGTTAAGAATTGATAGAGATATTTATAGATAGATAGAATATAAGATTAAATAGATTAAGACTTAGGTATATAATTATGGAATAGTAATATATCATATATATATAAATTATATAGTATTTATTACTTATATAGAAACAATACATATATAACTATTATAATATAATTATATATAGATGTACAGGTTATAGCATAATGAGATCTAAGAGAGCAGTAATAGTATTATATAATATTAATATATATTATAATATGATAGGTAGATAATAATATTAATATAAAGATTAAATTAATATAGGTTATCATATTATATAATATATTAAAAACAGCCTATTCAGTTATTTTCTTTTAAACTACAAATAAAATAATTTAGCAAGCAGCTATTATATGCTGTCTTAAATTATTGGCAACTTCTGTTAGCACTCGGTAATGCAATGTGAACCTCCTGGGAAGGAAACTATATGGTAACTCACTACAGGACATGGAGAGGAATAGAGAACGTTATATACATATATATTAGTTTACGGTTTTTAATTTTACAAAAATATTCAAAAATTTAATAAATGTGTGTTTTTTGATATTCCTTATAAAAAGCTAGCATGCTTTATATTATATCGCCACTAAAGTTACTTTGCAACGTAAATTTATAGTGCGCGAAACAGGGCCACCGGGCCTGATGAATATAAGAGCGAAAAAGTTCAGACGATTAGAGTATAGTAGAGGAAGCGCTAAATAGCGCATAGACCTAGATAGGTAGACTAAGTAAGGAGCTACAAAGATAGATCAGATAGAGTTTAAATGGTGAATACAGAAATATTATGATAGAGCGCTTAGTTTACGGCACTAACTGATGTCCAGCGGGCTAGATGAGACTAGATAGGAGGCTAATATAAGGACTTGGGATAGGCCAGCTAGCAGTCGCAGGGCGGCAGCTACCAAAATAAACTTATAACTTATATAGCGCGCCCGAACTCGAATGTAGGTTTAATATAAGTAGAACAAAATACATATATAAACTTGCTAGAATTTTATTTTATAAGTATAGGTCACATGTATATATATATATATATATAGTAATATATATATTAATACAGTGAAAATAGAATAGTTAATTGTAATAATTAATGTAAATAGAAATGAATAGAAGATAAAAAAGATATGAAAGATATAATTAAGATATAGAGATATAATTAGATAATTAATAATATATAAGATATAATAATAGTAAATATATAGCTAGAAATAGATTAGATATTATAATATAGATTAATAGAGATGATAAGATAGTATGGTATACCTTATATAATGTTCATCAGAAGATTAATAATACGTAATGACACATTATAAGATATAATGATATAGATGTGATATAGATCATCATGACATATAAGCTAAAATGATATGATTATAGAGATGAGTATGTTACTCACATAATATTATATATATATTTATTAAGAGATTGAAGAATATATAGATAAGATACAATAGTAGGGAAAAACTTATTGAGATAATGTAAAGTAAGTATAGGAGATAGATCATTTACAATTATAGATAATGAAGAGCGAGAAGATTTGAGATAAGTGAGTTAAAAAGTTGAGAGAAGAAGGTAGTGCAGTTTAAGCGATATCAGTTTTAAGCTAGTAGTTCGATCACTCGTATGGTTTTTAGACGACATTAATGTTGTGGAAGACGATGTATATATCTTTCAACTAAGAAAGAAATATTAATAATAACAACGAATCTTAAATGAACTTAAAAAATTTAATCAGAGAGCAAACACTGGCATATGATGAGAGATAATAGATTGGAATAACGTGAGGTAGAAAACTGAATAAGCAATAGGACACGTAGTCGAAGAGTCATGCAGTCAAATGAAGGAATGCGCCGAAATATCTAAAAAAAAATATACGGATTAAATCTGATATATCAATTGAATAATTTAATTAAGAATATAAATATTACTCACGATTATCAATTTTCATTATAGCTAACTTCATGCAAGAGCGTAAAACATCTATTAATTATTGATCTTCTACGACGAAGCTTGTACTGATGACAAGCTATTAATTAAGGAGGTAACACGATTATTAAATGCTTTTTATAGACGTATTTTTTTACGGGGCAGTTAAGGTTACAGTAAAACAGATTGAAACAAAACTGACGGGAGAGTTAATTTGAGTTTTGCTTTAAGAAAAATAAATTTCAAGCGAGATTAAAATGAGCATGCATATAAGAGGTGTTTTTTTTGGAGGGGGAGGGGGAGCTTTCTTAGATTGGGGAAAAAGAAGGATGGTTAAACTGTAAATTAATTAGTACTAGGGTTTATATAAGCAATGGGGAAAAGGACAAAATGATGTAAATATAGTAATATAATAAGAATAATATTATAAGTAATATAATAAAATTAACATTATTAAATAATATATAAAAGCTGATAATCCACTCCGGTTGGGAAACTGATTTATATTATAATAATAAAGTAAGGAATTATATATTTTATATATACTCATAAGAAGAAAATAAATTATTGATAATAAGAAAGATATAATCGCTCCAGAAATTAGGCAACGACATTAAGTTATATATATATTATAAGTTTCTCTCTTTGAAGATAAAACTTGAAATACCATTATTTTAGGAAATGGAAAACTTTGTTTGTGTTGGAACTTGCTTCAGTTATTCTACGTTAAAAAAAATTAAAACTATAACATAAAATAAAAAAAAAAAAAAATAAAAATAAACAAAAGTTATTCGGAAATGTACGAGTAGTTTTTTATGGGTAATTGTAACAACGCGCAGCAGAATAATGATGTTAACAGGATTTATTATGCGTTCATTAAACAATGAGCAGGGTATGCTTAGGTATTTTACAGTGATATATGGGTAACTACAAATGCAATTAATTTTCTTCATAAATCGTTGAAAAAGGGAATAAGTATATATTTTAAATATATGTGATTTTATATATATATATATATTATATATATAATAGGTATTTATAACATATACTATATATATATAATTATATTATATAAATATATATATAAATTTGTATTTTATATTATGCAGGTCGTTTTAAATTGCGAAGACGGGGAAGAGAACGAGCAGGGCTTTTTAATTTAGATAAATAGGGAAGGCAGACGTATATTACATAAAAAAAGAAGTGGCTAGAAATGGAAAAAAAAAAAAAGGAGTCTTCACTCTTTTCAGGGTCTTCCAACTCTTTCAAGTCTTCAACTCCAAGAGGTGAAGACTGAAGTTGTGCTAGGAAGCGGTGATGCGGTGATGTTGGATCTTGAAGAACTGGTGACGGTGTATTGAGTGTTTTTCAGTGGACAAAGGGTGAAGATAAAATTAAATAAGAAATCGCAGTTTCACTTAGCAAAATAAACAATAATATAAAAATAACTTTTTTTTCGTATTTTATAAAATGAAAAATATCTATTAATGTATTATGAAGCTAGGAATCTTGCAAAAGTGAAGATTTCTGGGTAGTTAAGTTAAGAAAAATAAATACTTGATATGCAACAACGAAATAAGGTATGTAATTGGATGGAGACAACTGTATTGACGACTCTGGAAGTCTGATATCTTAAGAAAATCTATTAAACTTTTTAGTAATAAAATGAAATAATATTAAAAAGTTCGAACTGGATGCCAGACGACTATCATAAGAAAAGCTGTAGTGATATGCTAATAAAAATATTAGAGCTATTATAATAAAGCTATTATAAAATCGCTAATTCAAAGTTTTAATTACATATTTTAAGACGAACAATCGTGAATAGCCAGTAGATGATTAAACTAGTCAGTACTCGGCATATTGTGTAAACTGTAAACCACTCACAGGGATCTCTTGTTCCGGTATTAGAAATTTGTCTGCCAATGATTTGTTACGTCCACACTAGACAGACTGACACTGAACACACTCCACAGAGCGTACACGTAAATCAGATCAGGCTTGGTCTCGAGAGTGGACGGCAAAGCGATTGAAACCAGTCTCAGAATGAAAATAAAGTGAAAAATTATAAAAAGATATTTCATAAATATGAGATAGAGATGAGTAAGTACTGATGTATAGTATAGAAATTATAGTATATTATATATAAGAAGTAAATAGAGTATATATATATACTATAATATATATATTATATATAATATATAATTATATATATTATATATATATATATATATATAATATATATATATAATATATATATATATATATTATATATATATATATATATAGTATATTATTACAAAGCCCAAAACTTATCATCTAATGCAGCGAACTCCAAACTTTTTGGTCGCGTACCCATAAGACGAAAATAATTATAAGTTTAGCCTATACACTATACAGGCAACTAATATATGATAATAAATATAATATATAAATAGAGATATATAATGATAATTATAGATAGAGAGATATAGATGAAATATGAGATAGTAATAGAAGTAAGGAGATAGATATATATATAGAGTATAGATATAATAGAGTATATATGAGATAAATATATAGTAATATTATTATATAAAAATAGTAGTATATATTATTATTATATTATAGAGTAAATTAATAGTATATAGTATATATATATGTAGGGATTATAGATTATATATATTATGCAGATGATAGACACGAGAAAGAGATATATATGATATGATATATATATACGGAAGATTATTATATATAGATAGATATGGAAGAGATAGTATATCATAGCTAATATTTAGTTATACTCAATATAATCGTATCACTCACTATAGTATCTTACTACATAAGCTCAGATTATACCCTTACCTTGCATCGCGACACAGCTACATCTTATATCCTTAAAAAGTCTATAGAGAAATGACGACCAACCCCTTATTGGAATCCTAATTTACTATTAACATACTCCCATAACAAAACCCCGTCTCTCTCCATCTTATTTCTCCTCCCGCGCGCTCCGCCCATGTACTCACTTTCGTACCCCTTTGGGCTCTGCACTGTTACCCCACTATTAGCCCGAGACCACTGGGATTCTACATGTCAGAGCACACTAATCCAGGAATAACGTGAGATTAATATGCTCGGATTAGTACACTCCTATTCCATCTTTTTGCAGCAAACTGGATTGTTTAAGAATGATAAATTGGTCCGTTCTGACCAGAACTGACGTCCAAATAGCTTAACAGATAAGAATTATTGGCAGAAATTTTTGAAATTCCAATAACTTTCAGAGCAATAAAATCTGTCATCATTGCTCAAAATTTTATGGATACGGGCTCGCGAATATCCTCTTGCGATCCACTGCTCTTAAAGTGGATATTACGTTGATTGTGTGTCAGCAATACCTCCAGAAGACAATTTGACTATAGTGGGATGTGCCATGTCGATCCCCCCCTCTACACCCTTATTTTGGTTCCCCCGAAAAGAACGATTAAATCTAAAACGCCAAATATTGATCGCGAGCTGACGTAAAATTTCTATACACGACCATGTGGGTGCAAGCGAACAGAAACACGCCTAATTATGGGTGGTGATAAACCAGAGAAGTTTCATCCACTTCCAGAACTAAAAAGAGTTCTAATGTCCCTAAACTTAAAAAAAGAAGAGGGAATTTTAAGGCCCTCCAAATCGAAGGAATTTTGAGAAATGGAGCCTAATTAAATTATTTCGATATATCGCCAAGAAAATATCGCCCAAAAATATCGAATATCGATCCAAGAAAAGTAATCATAGTGGTCGATATATCGGATATTGTTTTGAGCACGATCCCCGTATTGCGACAGTGGTGCTCATTTGGTTCGAGTGTGAGATTGGCGTGTATGTCAATTTCGTGATAACTATGCCATCCGGAAATATTTGTCCTGCATAAGGCTATTCTCCTTCTGCTCCATTAAGGCTTTGGGAGGCCGGAGCGTACTGTCTTCTTATTCCCTCTATCTGGCGCTTGCATACTGAGACCTGTTCGGGCTAGAGATACGTAAGGTTTGATGGCGACTGCCTTTCAACGTGACCCACGCGTTATCAAGAGGTTTCTTTTCGGAAGCGTGAATAAGCTGGACATGGGTGTCATTCGCATTTGCATGAAGAGGAGGAGAACATCCGAATATTTCCCTATGTTTCTCTTCGATGCTGGAGGCGTACGGTTCGGTTAACTCTAGGTTTTGAAAGATGGGCCCCTGGAGGACTGGTTTCTTCCGCTTCTCCCTGTTACCACTCTCTTCAACTGTTTCTTGCTTCCCAGCCGCCTTGGAGAGGAAGGATGGTCGTCGACCTGGAATTTGGCGCCGATATCCTCTCTTGTACAAGAAAATCCGATGGCATACCGCGCATTGAGAATACAGCTGATGACGACGCAGAAGGGAGGATGAGGAGGATCACATTTCAGTGATGTTACGAACTGCCTCGAGTGTACCGAGAGGAAGAGTAATACTGGCTCCACTTAGTTATATGACTAGATGCCGCTGCTTATCGCTTCTCTGTTTTTTCTCAGACCTTTCCCTTACACAAAATGGAAGGCTCCTCACCACTGCATTCCGCTGAAATTTCCTGGAATATATGCCATTCCGCAGGGCTTTAGCGAAGTTGTGGTGCCCATCGCTCTCCTCAATCAACCTCTTATACTTTTTCTGCCTTCTATGTGCTGGCCCTTCATGATCAGGTCTAATCCTTCCCGGTGGGCTCTCCTACCGCTAAACAACAGGAAATTCAGGCTCGATATCTAGTTTCCAGGGCTTCATACTTTAGTATTTGGTGACTGCGAGTTTCTCGTACATTCACTAGTAATATTAAATTATAAACATATGGTCAAAGTAAAAAATGGTTTTTCAAAATTTTATGACGTTTTTTTTTTGACGAGAATTTTCGTGCTGATTTTTACGCATTGTATATTTTAAAGGAAAATATTAAAAAAATAAATCCGAAATATTTTTAATACGGGCTCAATTTTCGTCGTTTTTTTTAGGGGTAGTATCGCTATCGCATGCTTTCGATGAGTTATTATATATCGACTTGATTACATATTTTTTCCGGATTATCGATAATTGCATTGAAACGTAGGTATATCAACAATTAACCGATTCGTCGGCCCAACATTTACGTGTTACGTGATATTTTAAAAAAAAAAAAATATGAAAAATTTCACAAACAATTTTGTAATATTAAAATAATAATAAAAATAAATATAATAGCAGTAATTAATACGAAAAGAACGGTCTTCATAATAACACTGATGAGCAATTACGATTATTATATATATACCCTTAATACAAATTTTAATAAAGTACCTTTATATATAGGATGATATATATACATATAAAACCACTACTGCTCTATCCACTTTCTCTACAACCCAACTCCTATATATAGTAGTACGATAGATATAGTATTACTATATATATATACCTATAGTATATACTCTAAATTAGAAAATACATATATCTATATATATATACGTACATCATATATTCTTATTATATATGGGCAAATTTCATTGTGACAGTAGAATAATCTTGATCGAGTACGCTCTGAAAACATACAAGGCTGCGTAAGTTATTAGAGTCGACTCAGCCGAGTTACGTTGATGGCGTATTGACAGTCAATACTGAACTATATACGTAATATATAGTATATATATATATATATATATAGATAATAGTATAAATATATAATAGTATATAGTAAAATTATAATAATATAATATAATAGCTAATAGTATATAAATATAATACAGACGGAGCCGCATTAGGGGGCTCGCAGCGACGGGAAGCAGATGCGAGGACGTTTTCATACCCCGTAGGAGGGGCGGAGGAACCCCCCTCCCAGGAGGGGTGGAAATAGTCCATTACCTTTCGTTCCCGGAGGCCGAGATAGGCCGACTGGCGTACACATCTTTGGTAATTATAATAGAAGTTAATTTTATCACCATTGATCTTCTCAATTTATATTCTTTGAAAAAGAGTTTTATCTTGTCACCATTTATCTTCGTAATATTACTTATCTATATATATATATCGGCTGTCCGGGGAACGAAAGGGGGAGTAGGACGATTTCCCCCCCCTCCGGGAAGGTCTCTAACGGAACCCCCCGCTTCTTTCGGCTATTTGAGGCTGTCGCGAGTGATTCCTCCGCCCATCCCTAGGGTATGGAAAACGTCCCCATCAGTGTTCCCCGTCGGCTCGAGCCCACATAATGCGGGTGATGTTATATATATAATATTATCTTATATATAAAATATATATATATATATATAATATATTCTTTATAGATAGATAGTTCTATTTTTATACTATATATATATCTCGTAAATATAATATTTCCTCAATAAAAATCAATAAACTAAGTTCTACATTGATAATAGAAAAGCATATAATTAAAACAATGGCTGACCTTATATTACACGTATCCCAAATGACTCGAGTAGCTTTCATGCTCTTGCCTCATTTGCTTTAGCTAATATCTCATTTTAACTAATCACATTGACATTCTTACGCTTGTGGATTGCTCGTAAAACGGAGCTAAAAGATTTTCGTAAGATTTCGGAGAATCGAATTTTAATTCTCGGATTAAAATCCGATTTACCATAATCCGAAAATACCCTTTGAAATCAATCTTTAATTCGGATTTATCGCCCTGGATTATATAAATCTACCTTCATAAGTATTTTACTTTAAGAAAGAAGATAGGATAAGATGCAATGGGTGCGGGAAAAGAGAGAAAGACAGTTAGAGGGAAAAAGAGAGCTAGCGGTTGGGACGCAGCGGAACCATTTAAGGGAGCGAAGATTTTATCAGGGCTGCATTATGAAATCTATGATCCAGATTGGGCGGTGCCACACCTTTGTTAGAAGAAAAGCATTTATGAATTAGCGGTCGGGGTAAGATTAATTAATTGTTCGACACAATAAATTAATAGATTGTAATGAGAATGCGATATCAGACCTCCGAAAAAAAAGGATTATATTAAGGAGTTGTACTTTCATATTAGTGTGTGAAATAAATATAATAAATGAAAAAGAACGGGGTTTTCCGTATATGATATACTTACTATCCTATTAACTTAGCATCAACTAGCGGTGCCTGCATAACCAAGCTCTATATATTATATATCCTAATATAAAGGCTAGTACTAGATATATCATTAATGATTTGATGTTATAAGTACGAATATTATTATTCTTATAATACGCTAGAACCTAGCATAATACTCGTTACTATTTATTATACTGAGTCGTCAACGATATTCATTCAACATCGCGTAATATATCACACTATACTATTAGACTAGCCCTGATATGACTCCGTTAATCTATATTTAATAGATATATATTATTTATTAATTCATATGACTTATATATCGAGGTATACCGCCTAGTATAATAGCTGATGTATTATATATTACTGTTTTTGTCTCCCTATAGTTACTTTGATACCGTTAAAACATATAACTATTATATAACCCATCGCAGATCAGTGCGATCATCCAGCGGACACTTCTTTGTTCTATAAGTGAGCGATCGTTCCACAGACTATCAACGAATATTCTCACTTACACCTGTCCACCTGATTGTCCTGCTTGGATGGAAGGTAACTTTTTATAATAATAATTGTATTATATATTAATACTATATTATATTATATTAGTGGATAATAATACATCAATAAATAATCAATAATGATAATAAAATAATAATAATAGATAACATCGATAATAAAAATACATTATATGATTCTTTAGAAAAATGTTAAGGGAGGAGAGCTGCTTAAATTTCTGGTTTGTAATTATTTTATTGTTTTACAAACGCAATTAAACCGCGGTTCTATACTCTCAATTCTCCGAGATCCATAATACTTCTGAACCTGCTAATCATAATATCGGAGCTAAAATGTGTAATGAAAATTTCCAATGACCGAATGGAACGTAATTCTACACATACTCGCTTAATAATTACATTAGTTGTATGTGTCGGCATCAGAAAACCTGAATGACGTTAAGTACTCATGTCTTTAAACTTGTATACGCAAGATGAATCAACAACTCTGAATAAGGGAATTAACTCAAAAAGCGTGAACGTCCTTCATTATATATTAACATTACCCTACCACTTATCTCTCTAGCTCCTACTAACATTCTCGTTTAACCTCTAGTCTCTCTTATGGACAATCCTCGCCCGATTATTAATGATTAGTATAATACATTTTTCAAACAATTCATTTATAATTTATATAATTTTGACTCCATGAACATATGATCATAGATATATTAATGTGTTTAAAAATAAACAAAAGAATGATCACAAGGATAAGTAAAACTGCTTTTCACGGCTAATATAATAATAGGTCTTTATTTCGAAAAATTTTACGGATCGCAAACTGAAACGATTCTCTGTATAAAATTTAGATCTTTTTTGTTTTCTTTTATTTCTATATAAGTTATTTTAATTGATTATGAAGAAAGCAGTTATAGGTCTTTCTTCCCCGTTAATAAAACAAATCACTTCTTCAACCTAATCTCTTAATACCCAACTCTGAATAAGGAAGCGTCATGCATACCCAGTGTCTGTTGCCTGTACGAAAAACACTGGTTACCTTCGCTTTGGATGTAATGGTCGATATTGTTGTCCTCCGATATTTTCTATCTCTGCAAGACAGTGGCACTAATTAACGGCTTATTGCGTCCTCGTAGAAACGAGACCACTCTGCTTATAGGAGTAGACGTTTACACTCAGTGGACAGAGTTTAGTGTATTCCTTGGTAATACGCTACATACCGTACCTGAGACGCTTTGGACGAAAAATAATGTTGCCAACAATCCATTCAATCCTGAGGGTGACCGAAGTAAAGGTCGATCGGAACATTTTCCAAGTCTTAACCTTCGTTAAGCACTTAAGAGGTTGGAAAAATACCTCTGTAGGACCGTCCAGAACTCTCTTTATTTTTAAGGTAAATAACCGAGTTATATAAAGAATTTAATATTTGTTACAAAAGAACACAACAGTACTCTAATGACCTTCACAGCAGTATGTTACTGTAAATTTCATTATATAAAAGAGTATAATGCTCATCTTATTTCAATTGTAACAAAGATACGTCATGTCCGTTTAATAACTATGTCCGTACATCTTACAGAATACACCAAAATGAAAAAATAAAAACTATCGAGTTTGTTTTTTTATAGAGAAAAGCGAAATTTAATCTACATTGTTATAATTTAAAAAGTGTTTAATTAAAAATTTTTTTAAAACAGATCGTTAAAATTTGTGTGAAGATATCTCATATAATGTATTAAATGTATAAGTTACCTCAAGACTAAAGCGTGTTAGGAAAATTCACAAAAGGGGGCGAGGCGCTATAGAGACGTATAAATGTCCTACGAATCAGTTATATAAGTATGCAAGCCAAAAGAGATGAAGTAAATATATGAAAGAAGTGAGTTTTATATTTTATTAGTGGTTTACAAGAAAGAATGAGCATAGCCTTTGGCTTGGGGGCTTTATTTAATATTGGAAAAGTAAATAAATTTAATATTTTAATTTATTACAGACATATTTTCTCTTTGCGTTTTTCGTCTGTTTAACAATTTTTGCTGGTGTTAACGGAAGACCTGCGAGTTCTGTCGAAAAGAAAATACTACATAAGAAATGTTATCGCTTTTCTATGACAAAATTGGTAGGGAGGATTATGACGACTGGTTGCCGGGCACGTCTTGGTAAGTAATATCGGTTACTTTTTTGTTATTCTTTACTTTTTGCTATTCTATATTCTGCTTAAAATTCTTTAGTTTTTATCACACTATTTATTATACTAGACTTTTTAATATTCTTTAGTTTTTACTAAACTCGTTTACTATTTTACTAGACTTTTAATATTCTTTAGTTTTTATATTTTCTACTTAATATATATTTATATATATTAATATAGTATATATATAATATACATATATATATATAATATATATATATATATATATATTATATATAATATATATATATATATAATTATAAATAATATATATATATATATTAAATATATATATACTATTAAGGATATAGTATATATAAACAAGTTATAAATAATAAAAATAGTAATTAGCACTTTTGAATATAATGAGTAAAATTAAATATTTAAATTAATAATAACATTTGAATTCTAAATAACAACATTATAAATGAACTAATAGTAATAATAATTGGAAAAAAATAACTAATAGTGAGAATTAAACAATTCATGTATAAATACCCAATAAAACAGTTCTTGGGATGATAATGAATAATTAATCCTGACCAAAAATGTTAATTAATTAATTTAAATAATTGTTATATAATATAAAAATTTGTAAATTTATGGATAAATGCATTATTAGTGATTAAGGAAGATTAATTGGAATAGTTAATTATTAAATATTAGAAGAATAAATAAATAAGAATTTCTCTTTAATATCTTTGAAAATACAGTTAAAAACTAAATATGTTTTTTTGTCTTTGATTTTCAAATCCTTGTTTGGAATATGAGGAGGTATTTTCTGGGGGTTGGATATTACTTAGGATTTATAAAAAAGTGCAAATTTGATTTAGAAATGAAGATCTAATGATGCATGATTGTACTGGTTACTTTTGCCCAAAATTCCAAACTAGCTTCAACAGCAGGGAGATATGAGTCGGCAAAAAGTACCGGAGTCGGGAGGATCCGGAGTCGGGAGGCCGGTGCCACGACGCGCTGTAATTTAAAATAACTGGAACACGGCCGAAAGTACTATTATTGATGTATAATATATATATATATATATATACATACGTAGATATAAACTACTTACTCTCGATATATATAGTAGTATATATATTTACTAATATAAGATTATATATAAGTATAAATAGATATAGTATATATATACTGAACGAGAGAGAGATATAGATGAGAGAGAGAGAGTAGAGATATAGAGAGTAGATATAGAAGAGAGAATAGAATATTAGAGAATATGATGAGATGATTAGGAAGTAGCTTTTACATTATACATTAATTTGTTTTAACAGTAATATCAGCTGAGAGATGAGAGAGATTTAATGATATACAAAGATGATGTACGATGATCGAGAGATGGAGAGGAAGATGAGAAGGGGGAGGAGGAGGAATGAACGATGGAAGAGAGCAGAGCAGGGAGGGAGAGAGAGAGAAGAGAGTTACAATGATGTGCAGATGTGACAAGAATGAAATGTATGCATCAACAGGCAATGGATCAACCAAGAGCCAGTTTAAATGATCCTGATAAAACTTTAAATAATATATATAAATGATATAGTATTAGTATAGGTTATAATATACTATAGTATTATATCATAGCGTAATGTTCTCATTATATTTACAATACTATGATATATTTTAGACTCATTAGTCTCTTACTTGCTATATCACTATATCAATATATTACTACTACTAAACTCACCTATATCTGACTATTCTATCTTATGTATATTACCAATGTTATCATATGATGTAGTAATATCTCACTATCATACTTAGTTCACCAAAATATGTATATATATGTTCTATGACTACCCTATATCTATTACCTATCTCATCCATCTATATCACTACTATTCACCTAGGTTTCTCACTATATAAGTATACGTATAATATACTATCCCTATTATTATATATATTAAAGTATACTTCTTTTTTTTACCACTCGATGCCCACCCACTCACCAGGTGCAAGCGCCCTATTTCAAAACACTCACAGGGGAAAAACAAAATAAGTGAAACAACCACTGTGAACAGCAAACTCCACGTCCAGTGCGTCTTTGCCCCTAACTCAATTCCCACTCAGGTCGGTACGCTCAGACATGGGACTAAAAGTATAAAAGCTGTTTTGATATATAGGTCGGCAACATATATTATAGATGGAAGGCAAGGAATTTCCACAGAAATCAGTATTGCTGAGAAGCAGAGGTACTCACTATATCGTTCTATAGTATATATATATCATATTATTATATATATATATAACATTATATATATATATATATGATATATATATAGTATATATACTATACCAATAATAAACTCATATATATATATATATATTACTATATATACCTATACCTATATCACTATATTACTATGTTATACCTGTTTATCCTCCTATTTACTCCTAAAGGTATGCCCATGAGCTATGTTGGCTTATTAGTCATTATCCCTATTCTCTTATACTCTTTAGCTATTTATAGCTATTTACCCTATTATCACTAAATACTCACTCACATATTATATAGTCTTAAATTATTCATATTCAAACCAAATTCACTACTACGGTAATAATACCACCCTCATATATATATAAATTTATCTCAATATATATCAGTTGGCGCGCATCTCAGTTAATCTCCGACTTGACCTACGTCTCTCTCTCCTCTCTCTCTTTCTCTCTCTCTCTCTCTCTCCTCTTCTCTCTCTCTCTCATTAAGTACTTATATACCTCACACAAATGACTACGGTGAAAGCCCTATTACATACCTATTGAAAGTATTAAATTTACATCACTTTTCAAGGTGTATCAAATCCCGAAAAAAATACTAATTTTGTTTGATTTTTATACTATAATCAAATTGTCACACAAACTCCTTATGTACTTATATTAATACTTAATATATACTTACTGTAAAAAGATAAAGGAAATTAAAGAACGTCATATAATATTTATTTTATCAATTAAAAACTATTAATATTAATTTTATCTTGATAATAAACTTTTAACTTATAGTGGTATAAAATCTATATCACTCTCGTTAGTAGGATTAACTATATCACTCACTATTATCCTATCATATGTTCTCTTCTAAGGTATAATACTCATATATGTATTCATCTCTAATTTTATCACCTATTATTCATATACTAAAGCTTCATTATAGTCATATATAATAAATAATGTTATCTAAATATACTCAAACTAGTCCTTGCGATATATTCGCCTTTCACCCTTATCACTATATATTATCACTATAGTACATTAAGTCTCGTATTTAAATCCCTAAATTAATAATCTATAATGGAGATGTATCTTTAATATTGATCTCCCAAGAAAATACTCATATAATATACTACCTATATAGCGCCTTAGGATCATAAGCTATAATATCTATATCTGTAATTCATATACTCACCTATATCGTCCATTATATTAGTAAATTACTACTCTACTGAAGTCCTCTGATACTGCTCATTTACTAAAACTCTTATTTTTGCAGTAACACTATATATTATTATTAACCACTATTAATACCTGGTTATTATACATATAATATATTAATAGCCTACCGTTTTTCACATCAATATTATCTCTATCATATAAAAAATAACTATATATCCTATACTATATATATTATAATAATATCAATATATATTTAAACTAATATACTCTAAGCCCTTAATATATTATACCTAGTCATATATATAGTTATATTTTATACATATACTTATCAGGCTCAAACAATAGATAGGCTATGATGATATATCTTAAGTCCGTACCTAAATATAA
>JABUQX010062598.1:0-2500 GCA_015478945.1 Trachelipus rathkii | reverse complement strand
TCCTCACTCCTACCAAGCCCATTATATTATATAAATATATAATAATATATAATATATTATAATATATTTAATATATATATATTATATTAATATATATATATATATTATATATATATCATTATATATATATTATAATATTATATATGTACTCGTGGATATAATATATGAAGGGCTAATACTTTTAAACTTGGGTCACCCATTTAATATAATTTAAAGTGACAAAAGTAAAAAAATTTACAAATAATATATTAAAGAAAGAAGAAGTATAACTTATAGTGATTTACTTTAAATGCATATCATTTAACAAAATTGTGATAATGAAATTAATCGATTTAAGTCTAAATATTACATCATTACAAAGCTATTGTCCTGATTATATAAATGAAACAATATAAATAATAAATTGCTATAACAGAGTACATTATTATAAATTATTACAATATACTTCAAATTGAATATCAAAATTAAAATAAAAAATGTAAAATACATATACCTCTAAATTACTCTCTCAATCTCTCTTCTCTCTCATTCTCTCTCTCATTCTCTCTCTCTAATCGCTCTCTCTCTATCTCTTCTCCTCTCATCTTTCTTCTCTCTCTTCTCCTCTCTTCTTCTCTTTCTCTCTTCTCTACAATATTCTTATTCATATTTAATGAATCGCTTCTCAACCTAAAGCTCTATGACGTGAGATATTGAATTTTGATTAGTTCATTTGCCTTGAAAGGGATTACATCATTTAAGTGATATGTGTAGAATGGCAAAACAGATAGTTTTTTATACATTTCCTATTAAAGTTTATTCTTTTCTATCGTTGTGTTTAAATTAAAATAATTCCCCCCCCCCCCCCCCCCCCCCCCCCCCCCCCATTAAACCCCCTTTCCTTTTTTTTACTAGGTTATTACACTAAAAGCTGTATGAAAATGAAAACGTCTGTAACTAGACATTGTGCTTCATAGACATATGCGATGTTAAAAACAGATACGATGATGTATAATCTATGTAACCGTATATAATAAAAAAGGTAGTGTAAATTCTTTTTTCATATACATTTAAGGAGTCATCTCGTTCTATATAAAGTATATAATTAAATCATAAATAATATATCTCTATAATAAATTAATATATATTTTATGCATCTTCTCTTTAGATTTAATATATATATTAATATATAATATATGTATATATATATATATATATTTTACTGGTAGATAAATTAATATAAAATATTAATATTACTTAATATATATATATATATAAATATATATATATATAAATTATATATATATAATATATTAATATATATAATATATTATAGATCATATTTATATTATATATCATATAATAGTTTATATTAATATAATATAATTTTAAATATATTAATATATTAATATATATATATATAATATATATATTATCATAATATATATATATATATAATAATTTACTATATATTAGCAAAATTTATATATATATAATTATATACTTATTATATAAATAGTATATATAGTAGTAGGAGGGAGCTATATATATAGTGTAAATATATAATATATACTATATATATAATATTATATAGGTAAATAGTATGTGAGTAGTGATGAGGTGGATTATATATATATATAACATATAATATATATATATATAGGTATATATTATATATATATATAATAGCGTGATCACTTATTCTATATAGTATACATCTCTACATCTATTTACTAAGTATAGGTGAGTAGAAGAGTCGACGGTTGATGCGAGAGGGGTGGTAGCGTATCCTCTATCAAGAAATATCTCCTTACCTTTAATAGATATTTCTATAATGGAGTATCAAAAGTTATAGCGCATAGAGTATAGATATATATATAGTGTTGATGTTTGCGATGTGTTGTTTGACGAGGACTCGAACTCATATATATATAAAAACTATTATCATATATTGGCATTCTATTCTATATATAATATATATATATATATCCTATACGTCAAATGAATGGAAATGCATTAATCGTATCTAAAACACTACAAAGCATGTAATGTACATAGATCTCTGTGTACATATTCAAGCCAAACATTTCAAGCAGTTCATCATTTCATAAATCCGATCTGGCTTATTTTTTAATAAAAAGAGTATTGTAAGTCACCATGGGTTATAAGCCAACTGGAAATAGCAATTTCAAGCAGTAGGAAGGAATTTGTGTTCCGTCGTGGAATGCTCCCATACATATGCTTAAACATGCTAATGTGAAATTTAATGAATAATTATGATATGCGCGTTGTGGTGAATGTATTTTTTGAATATGTATTGATGTTTGTAGGTACTTTAGTTATCCATCGGTATAGCTGTATTTGGCAAAAAAAATGCAAGCTTTTATGTTATTCGAAATTTATTTTTTAATTCATATCTATATTAATAATTTTAGATTTTTTCTTATTTGCCACTGTTGAGAATAATTATTTATTTGATATCTATGTATATATTTCATTAGTTAGTTTTACTTTTCCTATC
>JABUQX010062597.1:12500-19447 GCA_015478945.1 Trachelipus rathkii | reverse complement strand
AAACATTAAAACAGTTTTAATATAAGTTCGGCCTCCCAAATTCTTTTTTAAGATTACTTTTAACATTTACAAATGATCTCATTAGTTCGTTTGGATTTCACCTTTCTAATTCTATCGTTTTAATAAAGTAAGATTCAGTTGAATTGAAGTTCACAAACCAATTTCCTTAAATTGTTTATTTAACTTTTTTTTTTTAATGAATCGATATTGCAGCTGATCATATTTCTATTTCTACTTCTCAGTTACAACGTAAGTGAAGAAATTCTTTGCTATATTTTTTGAAATCGTTTATGACAAAGTTTATTCCCATTTACTTCATGTTACATCGTTAAAATCATATATAGAATTGCCTGTAATCGATATTATCAAACTTATTTAGTATTTTGAAAACTTCTATTATTTTCCTCTCAATCTTCTTGTCTCTAAAGGATGTATATTTAATTCGCGTAGTCGTTGCTCGTATGACTTACCTCTCAATTCTGGTATTAATTTGGTTGCCCTTCTTTGAATTCTTTCAATTTTTTCTATGTCCTTTTTGAGGTATGGACTCCAAAACTGTACTGCGTATTCCAGATGAGGTCTAACTAATGTTTTATAGAGAGGAAGTATTATATTTTTAGATTTATGTTCGAAGTTTCTGGCAATACAGGCCAGAGCTTTATTTGGTTTCTTAACAGATTCAGCACATTGTTTCGCCAACTTTAAATCCTTATTAATTAATACTCCTAGATCCTTTTCCTCACTGACAACTTTGATAACTGAGTCATCTATTTTGTAATCATATTCGTTGTTCCTACTCCCAAAATGTATATAACCTTACATTTATCGGTATTAAATTTCATTTGCCATATTTTTGACCAATTTACAATCTTGTTTAAGTAGCTTTGGGGTAATTGATAATCTATTTCTTATTCATTTGTGAATAAAATTTCGTATCAGCACATTTCGAATATGTTGCCTAAAAACATTGTATCTATGTCATTACATATATATGAACAGTGGACCGCAGGACAGACCCTTGGTACACCACTAATAACTCGCCCAATTCTGAAGCTTCACCTTTAATAACGACTCGTTTTGTCGTCCGGTCCAATAACCAATTTAATCCAATTTAATATTTTTCCTCGAATTACGATGGCTCTAAGCTTATTCCCAATAAATCTTTGATGAGGGACGGTATCAAATGCTTTTTGAAAATCTAGGTAAATAACATCAAAAGATTTATGGTTATCTATATCGTTAATAACCACATTAAAGAATTCTAGTAATCTTTTTCACAATTTATGCGATTTCCAAGTTTCGTATCATCAGCAAATTTCGAGATATGCTTAAAATAACTGACTGGGATAAAGTATATAATAAAAAGTATTGGACCCAGAACAGATCCTTGTGGTACACCACTAATAACATCAGCCCATTCTGAGCACTCACCATTGACAACAACTCGTTGTCGTCGGTCCAATAACCAATTTTTAATCCAATTTAAAAGCCTTCCTCGAATACCGTGAGCTCTTAGCTTTTCCAATAATCTTTGATGAGGGACGGTATCGAATGCTTTTTGAAAATCTAAATAAATGACATCAAAAGATTTGTAATTATCTACATCGTTAATAACTATATTAAAAAATTCTAGTAAATTAGTTAAGCATGATCTATTTCTTCTAAACCCGTGTTGGGAATTCTTGAGCAATCCATGATCTTCAAGGTGTGAAACTAATCTATTAGTTAGTATTGCTTCAAAAATTTTGCCAACTATAGAAGTTAAGCTAATTGGTCTGTAATTATTCGGGAGCTTACGATCTCCTTTTTTGAAAATAAGAGTTATATTTGCAAGTTTGAAATTATGCGGTACTAATCCTTCTTGTAAAGACTTATTGAAAAGCATCGTCAAATTTTTTAGATTCATAGGATAAAATCCATCTGGTCCAGGTGATTTATTAATTAAAAGCTTATCAATTTGGAAAGCAACTTCCTCTTTTAAAATTTCAAATGTATCTAAAATACTATCTGCATGAAAATCCCGTACGTCTTTCATGTTAGGAACATTATCTAGATTTTCTTTCGTAAATACTGAGGAGAAAAAATTATTTAAGATGTTTGCCACATCGGCATTGCTCGACTTTAGGTTTCCGTTATTGTCCAGTAGTGGTCCAATTGATTCCTTAATTGAACTTTTATTATTGACGTAATTGTAAAACTTTTTAGGATTAATTTTACTCTCCCGGGCAATATTAATTTCATAGTTTCTTTTATAGCATCTAATTAGTCTTTTGCAGTTTCGACGCCAAACTTTGTAATTATTATTATTTTCTACTGAGGGAGAAGTCTTCCAAAGTTTATAAGCCCTATTTCTATTATTTAACGAATCTTTAATTTCATTGTTCCACCATCTTGGTTTTGAACTAGGTAAAGTTCGTTTTATTTTATATGGAACAAAATCCTTTTCTTTTTCTTTAAATATTTGTAGAAACGTATCCCACATTATATTTGCATTGCCTGTTAATATTTCATCCCAATCATATATAGATAAGCTTTCCTTAAAGTTATTAAAATTTGTGTTCTTAAAATCAGGAATTTTCAAGTTATTGCTATGTATTTTGTTTTCTATATTAATGGTAAATTTAATCATGTTATGATCACTTTTACCAATTGGTTCTATAACCTCAAAACTTCTTACCAAGTTCAAATGACTCACTATTAGTAGGTCTAAAATATTGTTTCCTCTTGTTGGGCAATCAATTATTTGAAAAAGGAAATTATCTCCTAAGAACTTTAGTAACCTATTTCCTTCGGGATCTGCATCAAGTAAATTATAGTTAATATTTGGGCAGTTAAAGTCTCCTACAATTATTGTATACCCTTCTAAAATTTTGCTTAATTCGGTATACAAAGCTACATCTATTGCCGATTGTGAGGACGGTGGACGATAAACGTTTATTAAATTCAAATTTATATTCAATGTTTTTTATTTAATTCCAATGATATCCAATTATTCATAAATATCAAGCTATTCTAGTGAGTAGTTGAAATATATATCTTAATATAAACCTAACGCCTCCCCCTTCCCGATTATGCTTCTATCTTTGAAAAATAACTTATAACCATTAATTTGAAATTCTGAAATAAAATCGCGATCTTTAAAGTTGCACCATGTTTCAGTGATTGTAACTATATCGTAGTTTTCTGTGTAAACAATAGCTTTAAATTCATTTATTTTGTTACGAATGCTTCTTGCGTTGAAAGACATAGCTTTCATTTCGCAAATGTTGAACGGGGATTTGGACCTTTCCGAAAAACCTGTTTGCTACAGTTTATCTCCTTATGCATTTTTGTGACCTCAGTGTTCAATAGTCGACCTAATCGCGCGTCACCAACATCATTTAAATGAATCCCGTCTTTTCTGTATAAATTATTCTGACCATCAAAGCTTCCCCAAAGGTTAGCAAAAGAGATGTTTTCTGCCCTACAAATTTCTTCTAATCTTGCGTTGAAAAAAATTGCTCTGCTGGCAACTCTTAGTCCCATTAAACAACGAGGCAAAATTCCTAAACATAAAATATTACCTGATCTTTCTTTCAAATTTTTAATTAGAATTCTATATTTGTCGATTAGGTCATTTGTCGTATTTTCCTTTTCATACACATCTTGCGACCCAATCATGACACACGCTAAGCTATTCTCTTTGATTTGTAAATCCTTAAGGGATTTATCAAAGACCGATATTGTTCCCCCAGAAACCATTTTACATTTCCTTTTAGTAGGGTTGCGTTTAACGAATTCTTCGTTCATATTCTGCACTATAGAGTCACCAATCAAGATTGTCTCCGATTCACACCCTTCAACCTCTAGAAGGGAAAAGGGATTTGAAACGGGAACTCTAAATTCAGGCCTCGATTTAGGAAGAAGAAGAAGAAGAAGAAGAAGAAGAAGAAGAAGAAGAAGAAAGAAGAAGAAGAAGAAGAAGAAGAAGAAGAAGAAGAATAAGAAGAGAGGCACGGAGTGCGTAAGAGAAGAAGAAGTAGGAAGAAGAAAGAAGAAAAGCAATGATTATTAATTTATTAATTATTATTATTATTATTATTATTATTATTATTATTATTATTATTATTATTATTATTATTATTATTATTATTATTATTATTATTATTATTATTATTATTTTATAATAATATTATTATTATTATTATTATTATATTATTAGAATATATGAATATTCGTATAATTAGTATAAATATTATCAAATTATTATTATTTTATTATGATTATTTTATTATAATTTAATGACATTTTTCTATTTATCATTCACAAATCAATATGATTTAATCTTTTTTTCATTATTATTTTCTTATTATTTTCATTATTATTATTATTATTATTGTTATTATATTATTATATTATTATTATTATTATTATGTATTTATTATTATTATTATTTATTATTATTATTTATATTATTATTATTATATTATATTTATTATTATTATTATTATTTATATTATTTTTGTATTATTATGGTGAAAATTGGTATTTTTATTATTAATTAATTCTTATAACTATTTATTCATTATTATTATATATTATTATTATTATTATTATTATTATTATTATTATTATTATTATTATTATTATTATTGTTATATTATATTATTGTTCTTATTATTATTATATTATTATTATTATTATTATTATTATTTATTATTATTATTATTAGTATTATTATTATTGATTATTATTATTATTATTTTATTATTTATTATTTTAATTATTATAATAAAAAACAGTACAAATTATTATTATTATTATTATTATTATTATTATTATTTATTATTATATATTATTAATATTATTATTATTATTATTATTATTATTATTATTATTATTATTATTATTATTATTATTATTATTATTATTATTATTATTATTATTATTATTATTTGTTAATATTATTATTATTATTATTATTATTATATTATTGATTATTATATTATTTATTATTATTGTTATCTAATTATTATTATTGTTAATAATAATATAATAATAATAATAATAATAATAATAATAATAATAATAATAATAATAATAATAATAATAATAATAATAATAATAATAATAATAATAATAATAATAATAATTAATAATAATAATAATAATAATAATAATAATAATAATAATAATAGTGTTGGGAAATTTAAATGGTTTTGTAGTTGATCGAAAAAGGGATAGTATAACAGCTGCCTTTGAATTGCGGGAGAAAATGAGAATGGTTGGACGGTAATTGGTTTCGGTGAGGAGAGAGGTTGTGTGTGGGTAATATATTTTTCGAGCTCAGGAGTATTCATAAGTATGCGAGAGTTGATGTTGGTACAGATGGTATCGAAGTGAAAGTTGTAATTGATTTTGTGTTGGTGCAGAATGAGATGTTGAAATATGTGATGGATGTTAAGTTAGTGAGATTTAGTGAATAGAATGTTGGATCATTATGTTATTTTATGGAAGATTAAATTAGTGGGACATGGATGGAGAGAAAAGTGATATGGAAAGAAGTGGGAGAAATTTAGTGAAAAATTAAGTGAGCAAGATTAGAAGGAAGATTATGTAACAGCTCTTGTAAATATATCGGATGAATGGGAGCAAGATGAAACTGAACAAATCTGGAGGCAAATGAGGGGGGGAGTCTTTCCTAATAGTACAAGATAGGTATGTGATTGTGCTAAAGTGGGAATTAAAAATGTCAATAGCAAGTGATAGAATGAAATGATGATGAAAACAGTTAAAAGGAAAAAAAGAGGTTGGTTTAATGTGCTAAAAGCCAATGATGAGGTTTTGTAATAAAAATGTTTGGAAATATATAAGAAAGATAAAAGAAAGGCTAAAAGTTGCCTACAAGAGTGGAAGAAAAGAGGTTAGTGAACAGTTTGGAAGGAGGATAAAAAGAGACTTACAAGAAAATTGAATGATTAAAATGATATCAATTGAAGGAAGTGCAAATGATTAAGAAAGAGAATTAGGGATATACATGGAATAATTAATGAGGAAGGTACTTTCGTGACTGATGAAAATAAATGTGAGGAGAGTGTGGAGGGAACACTTCGAAAATCTGGAAAATTTGGCAATAATGAAGAGGCGATACTGTATGTGAGTGAGTTTGTTGGTTTAAGATGATATAGACATTTTGGAGATTAGGCAACTAGTAGTGAGGAGTTAATAGGTAGAGCGAGAAAGTTTAAAAATTGTAAATCCGCAAGAATAGATGAAATTACCAGTGAAATAATCAAGAATGGAGGCGAGATTGTGATTAACTTTATATGAAATTGTGTAACAAAGCTTTTAATGTAGAGAATAGTTCCGAAGGAATGGAAGAGAGAAGTAAAAGTACCATTATGTAAAGGTAAGGGAGATAAGAGGAAATATAGGAACAACAGGTACTTAATTTATGGAGTGTTGTAGGAAAGATATATAATGCTGTTATGGAAGAGTGAGTCAAGGGATTGAGGGACTGACTGGCAAAGTACAAGGTGCATTTAGAAGTGGTAGATGATGTGTAGATCAAATCTTCACACTGAAACAAATGATTGAGAAATTGAAACAAGAATAACAAATTGTATTTCGGTTTTATGGACTTGCAACAGACGTATGACAGTTCAAATAGGGAAGTTCTGGGGTAGCTATTAGTGATATATGGTTTTAGAGGTAGGCTTCTGGATGGAATAAAAAGGATGTATCTCGATAGTGGAGCGTGTGGAGGAATAAATGGAGATGAAAATGAGTGGTTTAATAATAATAATATTGTTAAGGCAAGGATGTGCTATGTCTCGTTGTCTATTTAATTTGCATATGGATGGAGTGATTAAAGAATTAGAGGTAGGGGTGGTTGGGGAAGGTATTAGACTGATGGAGAATGGAAGAGAATAGAGGGTGCCTGGTTTATTGTGCACTGATGATTTGTT
>JABUQX010062596.1:25000-32500 GCA_015478945.1 Trachelipus rathkii | reverse complement strand
TACATACCCTAAATCAGTAAATCAGTAAATCAAACCACTATCCAGCCACCCTCCTGTCCATTCTTGATCTATTGATCCATTGATCTATTGATTCAAGTCACATTTCGACTTTCATTTTGGATAAACATAACATAAAATTAAGTTCTTTATACAAAGATCATTCAAATATATGGTTGACGTAACAAAAGTTTTCACATTAATAAAGCTTACTCAGCATCATCTACAAACTATAAGTATAAGCCCACAACGACAACCTAACACATCTTTAAACAGGAATAAACCGTTAACGTTAACAAAGTTCACACTTAACAACAGTTAAAGTAACTAATATAACATCAAAAACTTTAACTTATTCGACACTTGGTCAAGCATGTCTCTAACATAACAATGTTAATTTTACAAAATAATGTACAAAGACAAACCTAACACAACTTACATACGAATAAACTGTTAACATTAACAAGTTCCATGAGTTCTTTATATACAATCAGTGAATATATGCTACATAACCAAGCGTTTTCACATTAATAAGGCTAACATAGCATCATATAACTAGGAAAATAATGTTAACAACGACCAAAAGCTACACATCTTACGACCCTAATAAAATTGGTAACATACAAAGGTCACACTTAGACACCAGTAAATAACTACCTTTACATACAAAACGTAACCTGTCCATATACTTTTTTCCAAGCATATCTCTAACACATTAACGTTAATCTTACATTGACACAGTAACATTTATCAGAAAATGTGTCATAACCATACCTAACTATCATTACAAAGAAACAACGGAATATATGCAAAGCGTAACCAAAGTTTTTTACATTATCATGTAATATTTACAAAAATTTATCATAACCTTTATCCCAAATAATATCTCTTTTTAGACTCCTTCCCCCTTTCAGAAAATACAAACTCTAAACATGAAAAATGATTTTTATGCTATAACCAATTGCATAAAGTGATGCAATACTTATTATATTTAACCCTCTGACGAGGAATATGAGCAATGTAGCTAGTCGCCATTTCGTTTTACAATAAATATAAAATGACACATCGTTGGAATAACAAACGCTCGCACAAAATGAGTTCTTTATATACTACCCAACGAATATATGCTTAACATAACAAAGCGTTTTCACATTAATAAACGCTAACATAGCATATAGTGCGGCTAAGAAAATAACTGTACAACGCAAATCTATCACAATCTAAGCATGAATAAAACTGTTAGCATTAAACAGTCCACACTTTAACACCTGTAAGTAAACTAACACTGAACAAACTAACCTATTTCATGCTTTTCCAACATATCTCTAGCATATAACGTGAATTTTACATTGAACAGTAACTATAACAAGAATTTATCCATAAACCTTGTTATGATCATTACAGACAAGAATAACTGTAAACATAGCAAAAGTTTTATTCAAACATAACACAAAAAATAAGTTTTTATATACTAAACCATCGAGTATAAGCTAACTAACAACGTTTTTACATAATAAAGCTAACATAACGTAACCTGAACTAAGAATATAATGTACAACGACAAACCCAACACACCATACGTACGAAATAAACATAACATTAACAACTTCGCCCTTTAACAACAGTAAAGCTACATAACACTCGTCCAAAACGTAACTATTCACATGTTTCATTGCATATCTCTGACATATCAATGTAATTTTACATTAACATCGTAATATTAACAAAAGTTTAGCATAAAACCTGTCTAATCATCATACTGACAAAGAATAATATGCTGACGTAACAAAGTTTTACATCAATATCTTAACATTTAACAAAAAATTTCATCATAACCTCGCTAAATATCATAATCCCCAGCGAATAATCGCAAACATAACAAAGTTTTAACCAAAACAGAACAAAAATAACAAAAATTTTATCCTACATAACATAAAATAAGTTCTTGAGTAAAATCACAGTAAAACGTAATAATTTACTGATTTTAAACAGTAAATCAGTAAATCAGTAAATTAAACCATCCATCCCTGCAGTCCCCTACCCGTCCCACCCCCGCGCCATTGATCTATTGGCTTTGATTCAAGTCATATTCAAGTATCAGTGGACAAACATATACATAAAATATGTTCTTTATATACTAAAACCTAGAAATATGCTTAACCACAAAGTTTTAGCATCAAAAGCTAACAAAATCATAACCGCGGACTAGAATATAATGCTACAAATGCAAACCTAACATACCTCGCGTATGAATAATCAGCTAACATCCTGAAAAATCCCTACTGATCAAGGTAAAGTAGCTAACAGGCCATACAATACTCGATATGTTCCCATTTTCGAGCATATTAGCAACAAGTAAAGCCGTATTATCTAACAAAATCCTAACAAAGTGACCAATCTATCATAGATACCATCTTGAACAATGAATTGACACTATCTTCATCAAAGTGTCATACGTTTCGAGTATAACATCATTGACGCTATGAATGAAACGTAGGACATTAGCAAAAGTCTGGCAAACCTAACATTATGCACAAAACTTAACCTAGGGCGTCACGTTTATAACACATCATCGTCAGTTAACAGTAATATTTTACAAAAACTCATCATTTCTCTAACAAATCAGTGCTAATTTCACATTGTTTCATAGTAATATTTAACATAACGTACTTAATTACGAATAAACAGTTTTCATTAAACAACAGGAGTATCTAAAGCAACACATTACCTTCGAGAGAAAATCCAGGGGGATGCGCCCCTGAAAGGGTGTGAATCCTGCGAGGGGGGATCACCCCGAAGGGTGTAAGCGGGCTTTACCCCTCCGAAGGAGGGTAAGGCCTCAAGCCCTTCGGGCTGAGGGCCCAAAGCGCTTACACCCCTTCGGGCGTGATCCCCCTCTGCAGGCATTCACACCCTTTCAAGGCGCGAATCCCCCTGGGTTTCTCTCGGAAGGTAATGTTTGCTTTAGATACTCTTGGTTAATGAAACTGTTTATTCGTAAGTTAAGTACGTTATGTTAAATACTATGACAATGTGAAAATAGCACTGATTTGTTAGAGAAAATGATGAGTTTTTGTAAGATATTACTGTGTTAACTGACTGTGATGTGTTATAGAAACGTGAGCCTATGTTAAGTTTTTGTTGAATAATGTTAGGTTTTGCCTAGACTTTGCTAATGTCTTACGTTTATTTCTAGGTCAAATGATGTGTATAACTTCGAAACGAGTGACACTTTGTGAAGATATTGTCAATTCATAGTTCAAGATGGTGGCATCTATGATAGATTGGTCACTTTGTTAAGGGATTTGTTAGATAATACGGCTTTACCTGTTGCTAATATGCACGGAAAAGTGGGAACATATCGAGTATTGTATGACCTGTTAGCTACTTACCTTGATCAGTAGAGGAATTTTCAGATGTTAGCTGATTATTCGATTTTACGCGAGGATGTTAGGTTTGCATTTGTACAATATATTCTTAGTTCCGGCGGTTATGATATGTTAGCTTATTGATGCTAAAACTGTGTGGTTAAGCAAATATTCGTAGGTTAGTATATAAAGAACATATTTTTATGTTATTTTTGTCCAAAATGATACTTGAAATATGACTTTGAATCAATAGCTCAATAATCACAGGCGGGTGGGTGGGTAGGGGACTGCTAGGATGGAGTTGGTTTGATTTACTGGATTTACTGATTTACTTGCTTTAAAATCGTAAATTAATACGTTTTACTGTGATATTTTTACCAAGAATTATTTTTATGTATTTAGGATTAAGAATTTGTTATTTTTTATGTTTGTTTAAAACTTTGTTAGTTTGCGATTATTCGCTGGGATTATGATATTTACGAGGTAATGATGAATTTTTGTTAATGTTACGAAGTTGATGTAAAAGCATTTTTACGTCAGCATTATATTCTTTGTCATTATGATGATTAGACAGGTTTATGCTAACTTTGTTAAATATTACGATGTTAATGAAAATTAACATTGATATGTCAGAGATATGCATGAAAAAGTGTGTGTAATAGGTTACGTTTTGGACGAAGGTTATGTACTTACTTTGTTAAGGCGGAAGTTGTTAGTTAGTGTTTATTCGTACGTATGGTGTGTGGGTTGGCGTGTGTACATTATATTCTGTAGTTCAGTTATTTGTTATGTTGGTTATACATGAGTAAAAACGTGTTACGAGGCTCACTCATACCTCGATGGTTTAGGGATATTAAAAACTTATTTTTGTTATGTTTGAATAAAACTTTGCTATGTTTACAGTATTCGTTGGTTGGTATGATAATTAAACAAGGTAATGATAAATTCTTGTTAAGTAATTTCTGTGTTCAAATGTTAAATTTAACGTTAATATGCTAGAGATATGTTTGGAAAAGCATGAATAGGTACGTTTTGTATGCAGTTAGTTACTTTTACAGGTGTTAAGTGGTGGACCTTTGTTAAATGCTAACAGTTTTATTCATGCTTAAGTTGTGATAGATTCGTCGTTGTACATTATTTTCTTAGCCCATATGATGCTATGTTAGCTGTTATTAATTGAAAAACCTTTGTTATGTTAGCATATATTCGTGGTAGCTTATATTAAAGAACTCATTTGTTGCGAGGCGTTTCGTTGATCCCAACGGAGTGTCATTTATATTTAATTGTAAAACGAATGGCGACTGCTACATTGGCTTCATATTCCTGTCAAGGGGTAAATATAATAAGATTGCATCACTTTATGCAAATGATTTAAGCTTAAAATCAATTTTCGATGTTTAGAGTTTTTATTTTCTGAGGGGAAGAGTCTAAAAAAGAGAAATGTTATTTGGAAAGGTTATTGATAAAGTTTTTGCTTAAATATTACTATGATAATGTAAAAAACTTGTTACGTTTGCATATATTCGTTTGGTCTGTATGATAATCGGTCAAGGTATGATACATTTTGATAAATGTTACTGTTGTCAATGTAGATGTTACGTTAATATGTAGAGGACTATGCTTGGAAAAAGTATGAAACAGTTACGTTGTGTATGTAATGTTAGTTCTTTACTGTTGTTAAGTGTGGAACTTGTTAATGTTAAAAACAGTTTATTTAGGGCGTAAGATGTGTGTAGCTTTAGTCGTGACATTATTTTCCTAAGTTCATATGATGCATGTTAGCTTTATTAATAGGAAAACATTGTTATGTTAGCATATATTCACTGATTAGTATATAAAGAACTCAGTGGTAACTTTGTTAATGTTAACAGTTTATTCGATGTAAGTTGTGTTTAGTTTGTCTTCTGTACATTATTTGTTAAAATTAACTTGTTTATGTTAGAACATGCTTGACCACAGTGGAATAATTACGTTTTGATGTTATGTTTAGTTACTTTACTGTTGTTAAGTGTGAAACTTTGTTAACGTTAACGGTTTATTCCTGTTTAAGATGTGTTAGTTTGTCGATTGTGGTTATATTCATAGTTTAGAGATGCTGAGTAAGCTTTATTAATGCTGAAAACTTTGTTACCGTCAACATATATGAATGAACTTTGTATAAAAGAAACTTTGATTTATGTATGTTTATTCCAAAAATGATAGTTACAAGAAATGTGACTGATGTCAATACGATCAATGGATCAATAGATCAATAATGACAGGCGAGGGTGGTTGGATGGTGGTTGATTTACTGATTTACTGATTTAGTATGTAAAACATGACAAGTTTAGTAAAAAATTGACCTAATCAATAGATCAATAGATCAAATAGATCAATAGAATCATGTTGGACAGTGGGGTAGGTAGGATGCTGATTACTGATTTACTGATTAGGGTATGTAAAACGTTACAATTTTTAGTAAAAATTTGACCTTATCAATAGATCAATAGAGGATCAATAGATCAATAGATCATGATTGGACAGGAGGCTAGGTTAGGATGGCTTGATTTACTGATTTACTGATTTAGGTTATGTAAAAACATGACAATTTTAGTAAAAATTTGAACTTAATCAATAGATCAATAGTCAATAGATCAATTAGATCAATAGATCAATAAGATCATATTGGACAGGAGGGAGTTGGGGAGGGCAGTTTGATTACTGATTACTGATTTAGGGTATGTAAAACATGACAATTTGTAAGTTATAAACATAGATCAATAGATCCAATAGATCAATAGATCAATGAGAGTCAATTAGATTCCAATTAGATCATGATTGGAACGGAGGTACGGTTAGGATGGTTTGCATTTACTGATTTACTGATGGAGGGTATGTTAAAAACGTTTACAATTTAGTAAAAATTTACCTTAATCAATAGATCAATAGATCATAGATTGATAGATCATAGATCAATAGATCATGAGTTGGACAGGAGGCTAGGTAGGATGGTTTGATTTACTAGTTTACTGATTAGGGGTATGTAAAACATGACAATTTTTGTAAAAAATTTGACCTTAATCAAATAGATCAATAGATCAATAGATCAATGTTAGATCAATAGATCAATAGATCAAATAGAATCACAACTGGTCAGAGGGTGGGTGGATGGTGTTTATTTACTGATTGACTGATTTAGGTATGTAAAACAGGACAATTTTAGTAAAAAATTTGCCTTATCAATTAGATCAATAGATCAATAGATCAAATAGATCAATAGATCAATGGATTACAGATGGATAGATAGGGGACGGGTGGGTTGATTTACTGATTTACTGATCTTAGGGTAGTAAAAACGAAAATGCTTCGGTGCGGTTTGATCGGGCTTGAGTCGGAGCCGAAGCCGGAAATCGCGGCCGAGTCGAACCCTCGGGGAGCGCGAACCTGGAGCTGAGTCGGATGGCTAGGGAAGCTAACGCAAGATGAAGGAACGAATGTCGCACATTGAATCCGGTATTGATTTCGATGGTAAAGAAGACGCTGACGGAGGAGATGCAGAAGGTGACGAAGGATACGTAGAAGGGATATTAAAACAACTCAGAAGTGTTTCCTACGGAAACACTTAATAATAATAATAATAATAATAATAAAAATAATAATAATAATAATAATGAATTATAATAATGATAATAATAATAATAATAATAATATTAATAATAAATAATATTAAGAGGTGTTTGTGTGTGGTTGTGGTGCGCGCGCTCTCGCGCGACTGACGTAAATCCGTCTGTTTGCGACGAATTATCGTACATCACGCTCGAACGCTAATCTCAAAACTCCAAGTAATAATAATAATAATAAAAAAAAAAAAAAAAAATAAAGGAATAAAATAAAAAAATAATAAAGATAAATAACAGATAGATAAGAAAAAAATAATAGAATAAGAATAATAACACAACGAACAGCTAGCTATATAACGTCACTATGACAGGATAATAACGTCATTCACGCTCGAATCTTAATGCTATTATAGGCTAACTCACCCACTCAGACTCAAGCCAAGGCGTAAGCGCATATCGGCGTCCACCCTCGGGGAGTGCACACCCATTATAATACATCCTACAGACATTGAAATTTGACACGGATTCGTCTATAT
>JABUQX010062596.1:0-17500 GCA_015478945.1 Trachelipus rathkii | reverse complement strand
CCAAGAAAGAATTCAGATTTGCTTGACGAGTTTACGTGTTCCTCGGACCAACATATAGGCGAGAACGTAGACGAATGGAATTTCGGTAGTAACAGACAAACGGTTGGTGGAAGTATTTACTTTCCTTAGGAATCGTAATATTTCTCATCAACATTTGTCGGCATTAGTTCAATATATCCTTTGTCTTCTTGGAACAAATGCCTCCACAGAACATGCGTTTTTTCATGTAAATAAGATCTGGACTTCTGAAAACCAAACTCAAACCTCAAACTCTGAAAGGAATTCTTAATACCAAAATAAATCTTTATCAGACATGTATGGAGTTCTACAATTTAATTAAATCGTCTCCAGAACTGCTGAAGAAAATTTCATCTAGCGAAAATACTGTAACTGGAAGGTAAATTAATATATATATATATAAATATATAGAAGAAAGAAGCATATACTTATATATATATATAATATAGTATATATATATATATATATATATATATATATATATATATATATATATATATATATATAAATAAATAAATATTAGTATATATGTTGATATATATATAATAGTTATTAAACAGGCAGCAACATTTGTTAAATTTAACATATATATATAGAAGAAGTATATATATAGCAGATATTTGAAAGATATATATATATATATATATATATATATATATATATATATATATATATATATATTAAGGTTATAAAGATATATATATATATATATATATATATATATATATATATATATATAGTGTGTCCCGATTTTGACTACAAGAAATCTGGTCACATTATTATAAAGGAGCATGTCAGAGTATATAAAGAGTGTATAAAGATACGAAACATCTTTTTTTTCTCTCTCTTTGTGTTGATAGTGTGGCTGAGGAACTTTCTAGAATAGTGATAAATAAGTTAATATTGTGTAATTTATGCAAAACGGATTAATTACTTATTTGATAGAAATGTGTGTGTTAGTAAAAATTGTTTAAAATAAAGAATGATAAAATAAATTAGCTTACTCTAATTTAGTGGGAAACAATAGAAAAAAAATCACTTTATATTATTCATGAGATTGCACGCAAAATCGTGTATATATATATATATATATATATATATATATATATATATATATATATATATATATATATATATATATATAGTATATATATATATATATATATATATATATATATACATATATATATATATATTATACATATATATACATATGTATATATATTATTATTAAGTATATACTATATTATATACAGTTAAAGAGCATAAATATATGTTATATTATTATTATTATTAAGTTGTTATATATATATATATATATATATATATATATATATATATATATATATGTATACATAGTTTTTTATTTATATTATATATATTTAAAGATATGATTTTATATATATATATATATATATATATATATATATATATATATATGTTATTTATATATATATATATATATATATATATATATGATGTCCCTTAGTATGTAGTTTCATTAGATACTTTCAAAATATACTTTCCATTTTCAGGACATTCTAAGGATAGTAACTAAGACAATGGAAATAAAAATAGTTAGTTAACCAATCGCAAATATTAAAGGTCAATTCAGATCATCCAATGAGTACTTCCAAACCTTCTGGCTACATGAAAAGGCCAACAAAAATGCAACAGTGCATCCTAATCATCACGTAAGCAAAAAAAGGATTGGAAATAACCAAACATATTTGATATTCCCGGCTTTTATTTACTTGTATAATAATAAGCTTTTCGTTGCATAAAAAATGCAATAACATCAGTAATGAATATTTATATGTTTCCAATATTATATTTTGGAATATTTTCTGAATATTAAGAATATTCGCTCGCTTATTAGGTTTTTATTTTGGCTTCACCATTCTTTCTTTTTCGACACTATAAATATCCTGAGGAAAGAAATATTACCTTTAGATTTCATTCTTAAAGCATATATACATATACTGATATATATATATATATATATATATATATATATATATATATATATATATATGATATATATATATATTATTATGTTTATACTTCTAGTTGTTATATATAGTAGTTATATATATATTATATATATTATATATGTTATATATTATTATTATTATTATATTTATAAATATATATATATATATATATATATTAAGAAGAAGAAGAGTTATATATATATATATATATATATATATATATATATATATATTATATATATATATATATATATATATATATATATATATATATATATATACCCACAGGGGTGTATTGATTTTGTTACGGTGTTACACTCTTGGTGAATTACCTGGGACATAGCATAGTGACAAGAATCAATTATTGAGGGACTTTGTGCATTCCTCCGGCCCCAGTACTAGTATATGCATTTATCACATGAAATCTTTTGGTCTTCTTTCTTTCCCTTCATTTTTCGATTTATCTATATCTTTCAATCCTCCTCCTCCTCTACCGCAGTTTCTAATTTCTTCCCCGCCCTCCAGGTACTTTGCGTACTTTGTACATACTTTCCTCTCTGAAAGAGGTTATCCTCCCATTCTTTCTATCACAGCCCATTGGGCCATCCGATGCCTCGTCCCACATGGGTCTTCAGTCCACCTCATACTTTTTCCCAGTGGATGAGGGTACAGGCCAAAAAACGGTCTTCTGCGACTATAACCTACGAGTTAACTACGGAGGAGGCGGTCCTGAACTTTGGTGTATAATCTCGGGTTCTACGTGAAGTTATTTAGGTTTCGTGAGGTTCACAGGTGGAAACCGGCGTGGAGTTCTAGGAGGATTGTCCGAGGTCACATCCACAGCCTACCCTGCGAAGTGGGGTCCGAGAAGTTGTGTGAGTCTCTGGGCTGTGACCTGATGTGGGGAGAAAGACTACCTTCCATAAGAAATATACGTTTTTACAATCCATCCTGTTATTTACTTTTATGTTCATTTGTTTTATTGTTATAATTGTTCATTTATGGAGAAGAAGTTTGTGGTTTAAATTTTATGAAACTGGCTTGTCAAAAGAAAGCGTTATTAAACCAAGGCATGCATTTTCACCATCTGTCGGGTTCCCAGCCTGACCCCACTTCGGTCCCTCCTACTCCTAGACCAGGTGTTTCCGCTTTAATTCCTTCTACTTTAGCTGAAAGCCCTTTGCATAACTTCTTTTTTAGCGATTAATCGCCTGGTCTGCCCAAACGGTTGGGGCAATCTCGAAAAGGTGCCCGACGTCATAGTCGTTCTCATTGATTTATTCCATATGCGGCTTCCACTCCGGGACTGCCAGCTGACACATCATTCCAGATGTATATTGCGATCAACTACCTCCAAAGCTCTTACTGAGTAAAGAACCATTATTGTTAGCGATTCACCTTGAGAGTTGAAGACCCCCAGTCACATTAATGAGAAATGGGTCCCTTCTCGTTCAAGCTACTACCCGGAATCAAAGTTTCATCTTGTCATCCTTAACGTTTCTCGGAAAAATCCCTCTTATATCCACTCCTGATGAAATAAGAAGCACAACCAAAAGCACTATTTATTCTTTAGAACAGAAAAACGAAGATATTGCTGTCATTTTAAGAAATCTCCACCAGAAAAGATCTCCCGTTTCAAATGTTTATAGATTTTCCTCTCGTCGGGACTTGCCTAATACCCAAAATTCTCGTTTACTGCTGACTTATAGCACCCCCTTTTTCACCTTCAAAGATGAAAATAAGGTTTTCAAGTTACAGTGTTCATAGGTTTATGCCCCGACCCAGACGTTGCTTTAAATGCAAGCGCTTTGGTCATCCCGAAAACACTGTAAGGGACCGCCTGACATTTGCTAAGTTTGCGGAGAAGAATTTCACATTCCTTGTGAAAACACACCACACTAAAAACTGTGGAGGACCCCACAGTGCCTCTTCCTTAAAATGTCCGTCTCACCTGTTTGAACAGGAGGTTTTGGAGTTATGCACCATGCAAAAATTGAGCAGGAGAGATGCCATACACCAGCTCGAAGACAAATATCCTACAAGACAGAGGCAATCTTATGCTACAATTGCAGCAGCCCCCTGCCTCCACATGTAAATCCACCGACACAACTCCATTTCAGTAAAACTCTTAGCCCCAACTTCAGCGAGACTCAAGCAGTTACCGTAACTTGCTCGCCTACGTTACCTATATTACTGACTATTTACATAGTCCAGAAGCAGCTCTCGATCCAATCTCCCGCTCAAAAATGCCGCCAACAACCCTATCCAGAGTACTAGTTCTCAACTAATCAGCAATGAAACTAAGTTGGTTCATCCTCCACATAGCTTGGAGAGCATTTACTGCCGATAAACTGCTCCATGCCTCCCGATGAGTTCGCCAAACTCACGTAAGAGACCTACGTCTTTGTTCCCTAATCCGTCACCCAACATTACTCTAACTGCTTTAAAAGATATCCCTTAAACAAAACCAAAATATTACAAAACATTCGAATTTCTAAAGCAGAACACACTGACCCAGATGTAAAAAATGCAACTCAAATTGTACCCAAGCAACCACAGCTGTAGAACAACCCACCAACCAACCCTCTGATAGCTTACAGGATTATTCCAACTCTTCTGAATCCTCCTATAACTCTTCTTCCGAATTTCCTATCTCAGCACTCCCTAAAGGATTATATGCCTTATCGGATGAAATGGATTATAGTTCTCAAAGAAGAGCTTGATGTGACGATCCACCCTCTCTCTAATGAGAGAGATAAATGGAAACCGTTCAACACAAACACTGCAAATGCTCCACGCGTTCTGGATTTGTTGACATGAAAGGAGACCAGGCCTCCCATCTTAACTTAAATTGTCCAGTCTCCCAAAATCACCCACCTAATGACTCACTGATAAAGTCTCCAGCATTAGACTTTCATACAGCAACTGATCCTATATCGCAACTCCAACACCCTCTCAAAAAAATAAAACTTTTCCGGTGACACCTTCCTCCCCCATTTCCATGGAAACAGCCCCATATTCCCCACACATTTCTGAATCTTCTTGCTTGGCAGATACTGATATGGCTCCCATTCCTTAACATGAGCACTCTGGGTGCTCTTTCAACGACCAACCAAGTCCACATAATAACATAGACTAGGTTGAACTCAACTTTTTTCCCATTCGTGGCGAAGTCCCTCCACCAAATACCACAGAAAACTCCTCTCCCCAAAACCGGTTGTACAACTCAAATCTCAGTTGTACGACTATTCCTTACCACCAGGATTTATTGCTCCTACTCGTCGGAACCCACGTCTCGGCCTTTCCTCCCCATCTGTATCCACCTCCAACATTACCCCTAGCCACATAGAGAGAGATAATTGTCTCAAAAAAAGCCACCCACATAATATTCATAACAACATAGCACGGCCAACTTTCTTCAATATAATTGTTATGGCGATTACTCCAATTTTGAAGAACCTGTTCAACTAATAAACATATGCACGCCAAAGTGCATGTGTTTGCAGGAACTTCAACGATGTTATCGCGTCTCTTTTCAAACATCGGAATACAAATCGCCGCAAACTTCTATAGAGAGAGGTGACAATGATAGAGGAGGAGCAGGAATTCTCATTCATGAGTCTGTCCCCTATTCTCCAGTCCCTCTTCGAACTAGACTTCATGCAGTAGCAGCACGTATCCATCTGTCCACCTACTTGTCTCCTAGTAGTGAGTTTACTAAGGCCAACTTAGCCGACCCTTTTAAGCAGTTTTCCGCTCCGGTTGTTATATTGAGAGACTTCAATCTTCGCTACCATTTATTGGACGACTCAGTCACCTCTTTTAAGTCTAAGATCTGTGTTGATCTCCTAACCCCCTTTACTCTGGAATGTCTTAACAAAGGACTCCCTTCATATGAACGTTTAGAAACACTGTCGTCCTCCTGTATATATATTTCCTTTTGCTCCTATTATCTTTACCTGGTCTCGCTCTGATTACTTATATGGCGGTGACCAGTATCCAATAGTATTAAGTGAACTTGCACCGAGTCCAATCTTTAAACATCTGGCATTGTGATCGAGCGGAGTGGGCTCCTTTTCATCAGGTCACAACTATCTCACTTTTTTCCTTCAATAAGCGGTTTTCGACCATTGATGCTGCCATCAGTTTCTTTGTGCAAGTTATCATCACAGTAAAAGAAGCTTGCATCTCACAATCTTCCGCAGGTAGGAATTCAGCAACCCCTTGGTGATCCCAAGAGTGTGTACAATCTAACCGGGAGAAGAAAAACTTTACAGACAATAAAAAGGGACTCGCACCACCTCAAACACGATTATTTTTAAAGCAGCTACGACGAGGTCTCATTGAATTAATCGCCAAACACGTAAACAATATTTTCGAGCATACTTTGACTGTCAACTCCACAGCTCAACTCTCTTCAGTGTTGAAAGTTGTACAGAAAATATCTCGCCTCTCCATCAACTCATCACCCACAGACCTCCGTTATGGACCTGATATAACCGATACGATCTATGCTCCAGCAGGTGTTGCAGATGCATTAGGTTATAGTTTTGCTAGCTACTCGAGCTCTTCCCACTATCCTGAAGTCTTTCCAAAACTGAGAATTAACACTGCACCGACAGACTTTTCAACAGCGAAAGAGGAAGATCATACCTATAGCCGTCTTCTTACACTTGCAGAGTATCAAAACTGCACTGGCGATTAGTAAAGACGGTGCTCTTGGCTCAGACATAATTTCGTACATAATGCTCTGTCATATTTACCAAATCTGCATCAGCGTTCTTGCTGGATCTGTATAACAGAATCTTGATCGAATCCTCTTTTCCATCTGTTTGAGCTACAACTTTTGTAATTCCCATTCCTAAATCTGGGAAAGATCCGAAGTTGGGGGACAACCAAACACCAATTTCAGTGGCCTGTCATACTTGCAAATTAATGAAGAAAATGGTTTCAGGCGGCCTTCTCCCTGTTCTGGAGAGTCGCCAGACTTTTTCAAACTTCCAGTTTTGATTCCACAAAAATCGTTCGACCTCGGATCCCTTGTTAAAACTAGACCATAATATCCGGGAAGCCTTCTCAACTTGTGGGAAAAGTCCTTGGTGTCTTTTTTGACCCTGAAAAAGCTTATGACACAACGTGGAGAACTGGAGTTCTCCTTAAGCTTCACTCGCTCGGTTTCAGAAGACAGCTCCCTCTCTTCCTTAAATGCCTTCTGTCAAATAGATCCACCCAGCTTCAGTGCTTATCTGTTCTATCAAGACACTTTACTCTGGATGAAGGCAGTGTTTTAAGTGTATTATTATTTGCTCACGGATTCAACGACATCGTTGCTTCTATCCCAGCAATGGTCAATTTTTCTCTCTATATAGATGACTTGGCGCTATACATTGCCGGTGCCAGGCAGCCATTTATTAAAAGGCAACTCCAACTAGCTATTATATTTCACAATGGGGTAACTCCCATGTCTTCCATTTCTTACCCACCAAAACCTCAGCAGTACAATTTAAGAAAAAAGGGAGTCGAAGAACCTGCCACTTCCTCAAGCGCTGAGTTAAAGGCACCTTATATGTAACTCACAAGTCAAATTTCTAGGACTCATTTTAGATGATCACCTAACATTAAACTCCTGAAAACGACTTGTCATCGCATGCTTGACCTATTACGTCATCTCACCTCAAAATCTTGGGGTGCTGATCGCTTCCCTTTTACGTCTCCGCTTCTCGTTAATCTGGTCAGAGTTGGACTATGGTTGCGTAGTACAAGGTCAGGCTTTCCCAACTCTTTTACATCTGTAGGATCCCATTCACCCGCTGCCTTGTTAAAGGCATCGTTTTTGTCTCATTCCCCAGTTCACGGTGTATTTACTACAGTGTACACTGATGGCTTTAAAACAGGGAGCAGCGTTGGTGCGTCTGCTGTCTTTCCTGATCGCAATCTCTCTCATACCCTCCCCCTCACGCTTCAATTTTTATGACAAAATTAATGGCTATAATGATTGCCCTCTCTCGAATTTTATTCCTTAACGAAGACCACTCTTGTGTCATTTATTCAGATTCTCTCAGCGCACTCCAGGTGCTTAAATCCCGCTATTCTAGCATTACAATGGTATCAGCTGTGCAACAATTTCTTCGGCTGCTCCACTCTCGCAAGAAACATTTAACACTATGTTGGATCCCCTCTCACGTAGGGGTAACTGGCAAAGAAATAGCTGACAGAAAGGTCAAAATGGGTTCCTCCTCTTTCCGTAGCTGTTCAAGGTACCTCCCGGATACTATTCGACAAGGTCGCCTCCCATAAACTGATTATTATCCTGCTCTCCAACAAGACTTCCTGTCTTACTGGCACGAGTGCTAGCTGGGAGAGTGATCAGAGAGGGGTGAAACTTAGAAATATAAAGCCGAAGATTGGTGAATGGTCTTTCTCTCACCGACGAAAGCGCTTCCACGAGGTGATACTTGCACACCCCCGCATTGGCCACACCAATATCATTCACAGCCGCTATATATGTCATGGGATCCTCCTCCCATCTGCAAATTTTTCCGTTGCCATACACCGCAATCTGTTCACCATATCTTCATTGATTGTCCTCAACTGGACTTTATGCGCCGTTGTTATTTTCCTACTCTATGGTCCATGACACCTTCTAAAAGGTTTCCCCATAACTTGTCTGAATCCTCTCACTTTAATAGTAACTCTATTTTCTCCTACCTTCAAGAACTGAATATTCTTCACAGCATATAATTTTTGTTATGTAATATTAAGACTATATATAATAATGTAGGGACATCTTTTTATTTATTTTTGACTGAATATTCATTTCGTCATCTAAATTTTCCTTTGTGACATTTAAAATAAGTATGAACCAGGACCCACTCTGGAAGTTGATTATTCAACCCAGTGTGGCCGCTTCCTTGTGGGCTGTGGTGGGTCCTGTATATAATATATATATATATATATATATATATATATATATATATATATATATATATATATATTTATATATATATATATATATATATATATAGCATAGAGTAGCAGTATATATCGATATATATTTAAATATATATTTCTATATCAAGTAGATAGTTGTATAGTATAGTATATATATATATATATATATATATATATATATATATATATATATATATATATATATATATATATATATATATATATATATATATATATATATATATAAATTTATATATTAGTGATAATTCCGTCCAGCTTCTTCAGGCGCCGAGTTCAAAATTATAATTATAATTATAATTATAATTATAATTATAATAATAATATTAATAATAATAATAATAATAATAATAATAATAATAATAATAATAATAATAATAATAATAATAATAATAATAATAATAATAATAATAATAATAATAATAATAATAATAATAATAATAATAATAATAATAATAATAATAATAATAATAATAATAATAATAATAATAATAATAAATATTAATATTAATAATAATAATAATAATAATAATAATAATAATAATAATAATAATAATAATGATAATGATAATGATAATAATAATGATAATAATAATAATAATAATAATAATGATAATGATAATGATAATGATAATAATAATAATAATAATAATAATAATAATAATAATAATAATAATAATAATAATAATAATAATAATAATAATAATAATAATAATAATAATAATAATAATTACATTTATCCAAAGCGAAATGTAAATTGAGGTAGTGTATATAAAATATTGTTAGCAGAAAAACAAAATTAATAATGAAATAATAATTTAGCACGTAGTATAGTCTACTATAGAATGAATTAATATTAGTTTTTCTCCTAATCCTTTCAAACTAGACGCTTTATTTCAATTTCAATTGCAGATAGCATACTAGATCAAACTACACCAGAGATTGTTGAAATGGAATGTGAAGTAAGTACCTCAACATAACGTAATAAGTCCTTTTTCTTCCTTTTTTTTCTAAAATGATATATGACCTTTTTATGGGATGACCTCCACTAATACAATATTTTATTGTCCAATGCAAATGATTTTGCACTTTGGGTTTCTGATCCAAATCTTTAATTTTCTGTTTAACCAATTCAGGAATCTTTATATTCGCTAGTTGAATGATTCAGAGAGACCTTTGGATTAAATATTTTAGTTAACAAAACCAATTATATATCTATACACAAGATGCCTTTAAATGATATTCTTCATTTTAAATGAATGAGTCACAGGAAATTTTACTCTCCATCAGCGGGATTCGAACATTGGACTTCCGCGTCGCAGAGGTAACAATAACCGGATGCTCTAACCACTAGGCCATCCACGTCCCCAAGGAACTCAAATACACATTTTCACAAATAAGTCTTTTATCATATTATCATATCGTATCACGTAAGCATGAAATGTGTAAGTTAAATACATTAAAGGTAAAGCAGAGAAACCCACCTTGGAAATAAGAATTAAATTTTTATTCAAATGAAGGAATTCAATTTTACCTTAATAAAATATGTGATCTTATATATATATATATATATATATATATATATATATATATATATATATATATATATATATATATATATATATATATATATATATATATATATATATATATATATATAATGTTTGTTACCGAAATTTGAATTTAAAGTTACAAAAAAAAAATGAAATAAAAAACTAAAAAAATAGAATATATCAAAAAATATACGCACACGATACATTAACTATTAATTACGTTTAAAATTATTACTAAAACTAACTTCTGCCCTCTCATTGTTCTCAAATACGCATTTAACTAAAAAATAAGCAGTAATAAGTTGCCAAAATTTTAACAGACAATTTTTTGCTTTGTCATAGGAGTTAACTTCCGGCTCCAGCTCTCCACTGCATATAATTATGTTTCAAAGTGTCAAGAAAAGTGAATTAAGGAGAATTGTATTTGATTACTTTCTACTTAAGATAAATTGTTAGGTCCATGCAAGATTTGAGAAAAAAGTACAGTTCTTGATTTTATTTGGAAGTTAACACACACACACACACAATAATAATAATAATAATAATAATAATAATAATAATAATAATAATAATAATAATAATAATAATAATAATAATAATAATAATAATAATAATAATAATAACTGATAGTGATTACTCATTCGCAATCATTTAAATTTGTAAATAAGTAATTGCAAATAACAAAATTTTCTTTTAAATTTTATTTTGGTATTATATACCTTTAACAAAGTTTTCAAAGTAGTAGTAGTAGTAGTAGTAGTAGTAGTAGTAGTTCAAAATTGCATTAGAAAAAGTAATGTATAAGGAACTAAGAACTTTTATTTTTTATCACATATTTATATCATCTGTAGTCATTGATAATAAAGTATAAGTACCCCAAGTAAATCGAAACTTTCTTTAACGCGAAGGATTAAAATAGAATGCAAATGTACTTAAGGGAAAAGAGGAAAAAAATCAGAAAAGACGACCAAAGTGAAATAAACAGTCGTTAGTAACGATTTGGAAATTATCTTTCCCCTCTTTTTATCAGTGATAGATAATGAAAACATCAAAAATAAAAATGTTCTTAATAGAATACATGTGAAAAGAAAACATAAAAATGACTTTCTCATCAAAAAATTGACATTAAAGAATAAACGAAGGTCGTTTTATAAAAATAAATGGAATTTATTTAGTAGAAAAATAAATCTTAAGTAATTCAAAAGTCAGTGCAAATAAGAGGCTTCATTATTTTTCCATTTAGAGGAATATTATTTAGCAAAAATCATAATTTTAAACAGTGCATTGATTAAAATTTTCTTCATATTAACAAAGGCATATAAGAAAGAATATATATATATATATATATATATATATATGGTTAGTTATATATATATATATATATATATATATATATATATATATATATATATAGGGGTATAGTAGCATATATATATATATATATATAGCAGATAGTATATATATATAAAAATATATATATATATATATATATATATATATATATATATATATATATATGTAAGCTTACAGAAACACATGGGAAAACAGAAGGAAAGATTTGCACAAGGGAAAACAGAAATAAAGATTGGCACAAAGGAAAACAGAAATAAAGATTGGCACAAAAAACAGTGAAGAAAAATGTGGCAAACAAGGCTTGAATTAATAGCGAGAGAAACGAGCAAAGAGCAAAGTTTATAACAAACAATATAAAAGCACAGATACGGAAGAAAGAGCAAAAAGGGGAAACAGAAGAGAAGATGTCACAGAAAGGGGAAAACAGAAGACAAGGGGAAAGGGCTAGAAAAGTAAAAAGGAATTAAGTGAAAAACATACAAAGAATAACAACGAAAACAGACAAAATGTATAGATCGAGTAAGTAGAAAGAAGAATGTCAAAAACAGACAAAAAGAGTACTAGGGAAACAGGACACAAATAACAGAGTGAAGAGTTAGATTAAGATGAAAATGAAAAGCAGAACAAACACGAATACAGACACGGAACATACGAACGAACGAACGAAAGAACGAACTCCACATGTCAGAAACAGCGAACGTTCTGACAAAGAAGCCTTATTATCTTCCATCTTTCTCTTTCCTTTTGACAATGCATTTATCTTTGGGAGAAAAGAACTGTCTTCGCTCGGTCATTGCAAGCCACCATAAATGAAAAGCCTTTTAGACCGAAAACAAAGAACATCGCAAATTTAAGACAACCTACAATATTGAAGTTCTTTTATATAAAGTCATAGGAGAAGTAATGTACACAAAATTGCATGAAGAAGCCAATAAGTTATTTTCAAAATTTTAACATTTTTGTTAAAATTTTGAAAATAACTGAAAATAGCGGAGTATTTATAGTAACAAATACCTTCTTTTATATATATATATATATATATATATATATATATATATATATATATATATATATATATATATAGTATGTTAAAGATATATATATATATATATATATATATTATATGTTATTATTATATATATATATGTTATTATATATAAAGTTATTACATATATATATATATATATATATATATATATATTAGGGCATAGTTTAATAGTAATATGTATATATAGATATATTTTCATAAATAGATTAGTTATATATATATATATATATATATATATATATATATATATATATATATATATATATATCCTATTCCTCGTCCGATGCCATTAGTCTTAATTCTTCTGAGCCTGTCTGGTCTAAAAGTATGTTCTTGTTTCTTTCTTGATTACACACTTCTTCTACTCTGACAGAAATGATGTACTCCTTTAAAATAGGCTTCTAAATGTGGCACCCTTTAAATCATGCATATATATATATATATTATTATTATTATTATTATAAATATTATTATTATTATTATTACATATTTATACATATTATATATATATATATATATATATATATATATATATATATATATATATATATATATATATATATATATATATAATATGTGTTCTTATATATATTTTTATATATGTATATATATATATATATATATATATATATATATATATATATATATATATATATATGTGTGTGTGTGGGTGTGTGTGTGTGTGTGTGTAGGTGTGTGTGTGTGTGTGTGTGCGTGTATGCTTGTGTGTGTGTTTTATGCACCAATTGATTGGTATAAGCAAACTTAATAAAACGACCCAGAAGACTAGTTAGAAACAGCATGCTTGGAAACTTTTTAAAATTAATCTTTGATAAAGTTACACTATTTAAAATTATAATTTCTTTAAAAGACAATTATATTATTTCATTATTATAAAAAAGTTAATCCATTTGTTGACATTTAAAAGAGAAAAATATATATTTGTGTAATTAAAATGGCTATTCCCTAAAAATTTATTATTGTGATAAACCCTAACCTAACCTAACCTAACCAGTCCCAAAAGTCATGTTAATTAAGAGGAGTTTCTTATTTTAAATTCATAAATATAGTTTTCTCCTTTTATATCTGTTCTTTGAAGGTAGAAGAAGCAGGAGAACACAGATGTTTCTTTGACATGTCACCATACTTTAGTGATTTGTTCAGCAATACTTGTACTGGTTTTAAAATGTGACATTTATTCCACTTCAGAAAGAACCGTTCATTTTAAATTGAGAAAACATTATTTTTAAACATTTATAAATTCACGTAATATAATCAGTGCCAGACATTCGTTTATTCGCCTGACAATAAAAGGCGAATAATTAAGCTCGGAATATGTGTGGCAAATGTTCAGAATTCATCTTTTGCTCATTTTTCCAGTCTATTGTCGCTAAATGATCAAGCATGAAAGAGAGAATAACATTCTGATTAAAGCGAATGATGTGAATGACCTCCATCCACATACTATTTTCATTTCAAAATGAGTTTAACGCGTTTCTTCAGATTATATATATATAATATATATATATATATATATATATATTTATATATATGTTACTATATATATATATATATATATATATATATATATATATATATATATATATATATATATATATATATATTGTGTAGTCAGGTGAGTTCGAGGATAATGTGGGTAAAAGTGAAATTTGGGGGGGAAATGTGGGTTTTTATATGCGCATATGCACCAGTGAATGGAGCGAGGGAGGAGGAGAGAGAAAGATTTTGGAGGGAGTTGAATGAGTGTTGGGAAAGTTTTGGGGTAAATGATAAAATTTGTTTATTGGGAGATTTGAATGCAGGGGAAGGGAGGGGGGGGGAAGAATAATAGGACCATTTGGGGTAGGGGAGAGGAATGTTAATGGAGAAAGTTTGTTAGAGTTGTGTGTTGAAAGAAGAATGATAGGGGGAAGATGTATCTTGAAAAAGTGAGAATCATATACATGGAAGAGTGAGGGATAACGGGGGAGGGAGTGGGTACTGGATTATGTAAATGAAGACATAGATTACAGACAATGGCTTCTAGAGGGGCGGGAGGGGGACATTTGGGATCTGGCTTCCAGGTTATGAGGATAAGTGTGGAGGAGAGGTGACGGTTAGGGAAAGGGGAGAAAGAGGAGAGTAGAAGTGATAAAGGTGGAAAACTCAGAGACAGACAGTGTAAGAGGGAGTTTAGAGAGGTGTATGGAGGATAGGTGGAGAGACGTGAGAGGGACAGGAATTGGGGAGGTGGAGGGGGAGTGGACGAGATTTAAAAAGAGGTAGTATGTGAAGAGGCTAGAAGGGTATGGGGAGTAAAAAGGGTGGGTGCAGAAGGAAAGGAGTGGAATGGGGCGAGGAGGAGAAGGAGGTGGTGAAAAGGGAAAAAGATTTTGTGAAATGGTTGGGAAGTAGAGAGAGAGGGAAAGCTTGGAGGAATATAGAAGGGTTAGAGGGGAAGCAAAGAGGGCGGTGGAGGGGACGAAGAGAAGAGCAAAAGATGAATGGTGTAAAAAAGTGACGGAAAATTTTGAATCGGGGAGCAAGATGTTCTGGAAAGAAGTAAATAAAAAAAGGAAGAAGAAGGAGGGGTTGGGGGAGAGGATTAAGGAGGAGATGGGGAGGATAGGGAGGAGAGGAAAAAAGTGGTGAGGCAGGTGGGGAGTATTTTTAGTGGATTATTGAAGAAGTGGGTGGGGAGGGGAGGAAGATTTGCAAGAGGTGAGGTTGGGGAATGAATGGGGGAGGGAGGGGGAGGAGGAAATACAATGGAAGAAATTATTAGGGCCTTGAATAAAGAAAAAAAGGGAAGTCTGCAGGTCTGGATGGTGTGAGAATGGAAATGTTGCAAAAGGGAGGTATAGGGGAATGGTTGTATAGGTTATATAATATATGTTGGAGGAGTGGTGAGGCACCACAGGATTGGGAGGATGGTTACTTGGTCCCCTGTATAAGGGAAGGGGGATAGGATGTGGAAATGTGTGAAATTTTATAGAGGTATATGTCTTTTAAGTGTGGTAGGGAAAGTATGAAGAATACTGATTGAGAGAGTGAGAGGTTTAACGGAGGGAGAATGGAGGAAGAACAAGGAGGATTTAGGATGGGAAGGGGGTGTGGACCAAGTGTTTACACTAAAGATGCTTGTGGAGAAAAGTATAGAGAGGAAAGGGAAAGTGTAAGGGTGTTTTTTAGATTTAGAGAAAGAATATGAGTTAATAGGGGGAATTGTGGAGGGTGTTGAGAAAATGGAGTGGGGCAAATTAGTAAAGGTATTAGGGCTTTTTATAGGAATAGTAGAATGTGTGTGAGAGTGTTAGGAGGGGAGAGTGAGATGTTTGGGGTGGTGAGAGGATTGAGGCAGGGGTGCGTAATGTCGCCGTGGCTATTCAATTTGTTTATGGAGAGTGTTTGTAGAGGAATGGTGAGGGAGGGGAGGGGGGTGGAATTGATGAATGGGAATGATAGAAGAAGGGAAGTGAACATGATACTGTTTGCGGACGATACTGCCCTAGTGGTGAAGAACGCGGAAGGGCTGAGGTATTTGGTGAGGGAGTTTGAGAGAATGTGTGGACAAAAGGGGCTTAAAATAAATCCAGGTGAGAGTAAAGTGTTAGTGTTTGAGGAGGAGAAGAGAGGAGGGGGAGGGGTCAGAGGTTAGAGTAGGGGGTGTAGTATTGGAAGAAGTAAAGATTTTTAGATATCTAGGGATGGACTTGGGTAAGGGGGGAGGGATGAAGGAGGAGATAGAACATAGAGTAGGAGAAGGAATGAGAGCTTTGAGTGGTCTGAGAGAATTATGGAAAGAGGGGGATTTATCACAGAAAGTTAAGATAAGTACATGTTTGAAAATTTGAAAAGAAGCGGTGGCCAGGCGTTATGAAACGGGGTTGAATGCCAGGTCCAGGAAGAAGTTGGAAGTATTTGAGATGAAGGGTTGAGAGCGGTTTGTGGGGTTAGCAGAAGGGAGAGGATTAGGAATAGGGTGGTGAGGGAGAGATGTGATTGGAGGAATGGGTTGGTGGGAAGAGCGGAGAAGGGAATGTTAAGATGGTATGGGCATCTATGAGAATGGAGGAACAGAGAGTGGTTAGGAGAGTTTGGGAGGCGGAGGGGATAGGAAGGAGAGGAAGGGGGAGACCAAGAAGGAGGTGGATGGATGGAATAAAGGAGATGCTGGAGGAGGGAGGGATGAGGGAGGAAGAGGGTAGGGTGTTGGCGAGAGATAGAGTGGGGTGGAGGAGGTGGGTGAGGGCGAGATGAGAGGAAGTGTGGAGAGGCTGTACGTACCTTTCCCCTGATTGTCGTGGTAAAATAAATAAATATATATATATATATATATATATATATATATATATATATATATATATATATATATATATATATATATATATATATATATATATATATATAATTTAAACTAAAATATATATTAAATATATATATCAATACCTTTACAAATTTTATATATATATATTGAAAGCTGGCGCACGAAAACGTTATGAAAGGTTTCAATGATAAATGCGAAAACGGTTAAACACCCAAACTAACTGAACGAAAGGCCACTG